>PVIY010004405.1:0-103322 GCA_004026745.1 Myrmecophaga tridactyla | reverse complement strand
TTGTCTGGGTGATTGACCCTGACTATCAGAGGGAAATATGACTGCAACTACACAATGGGAGTAAAGAAGAATTTTCCTGGAATATAGGGGATCCTCTAGGGCGTCTTTTAGTACTACCATGCCCTGTGATTAAAATCAATGGAAAACTGTAACAACCCAATCCAGGCAGGACTACCAATGGGTCTGAAACTTCAGGAATAAAAGTATTGGCAAAGTCCCTTGAGGGATTGGAGAAAAATATGAAACTTAAACTTTACCATCAGGGAAACCCTGAATCTGTGTTAAACATTAGGGACACCCAAATCAATAGGCCAAGCTCTTGATTTTGAGGCTTATTCTTGTGAAGCTTATGTACGTAGCAGAGAAGCTTAGCCTACCTATAGGTATGCCTAAGAGTTACTTCTGGAGCACCTCTCTTGTTGTTCACTTGTGGCCTCCCTCTCTCCAAGCCCAACACTGCAAGTGAAATCATTGCTCTCCCCACTATGTAGGATATGGCATCCAGGGTGAAAGTCTCCTTGGAGGCATGGGAGATGACTCCCAGGGATGCCCTGACACCATGGGATCAACAATTCCATACTGACCAAAAGGAGTTCTCTGCTTTGAAATTTATTGCTTTTTTGTATACATATTATTTTTCACACACAAAAAAGTAGATTTTGATGAAAAAAATATGTATTCTTTCTAGCCTCCTATATTCTGGAGCAGCTAGAAGGAAAAATCTGAAAGAATCATATGATAGCCCATGACAAACTCTGGGATCTGTCCTGCGACTCCTTGTTGAAGAGTGCTTTGAAAACTATTGCTTTTTCCTTTCTTTGCTTTGTACATATATTATACAATAAAAAAGTTAAAAAAAGGCTTTTCCAAAATACAAATGCTAGAATAGGTTTAGTTGTTGATGAGTGACTTTTCATGCTGTCTCCTTATTAACTGTGTTATCAATTATCTCCCTGTATTAGTTTGCTAATTCTGCCAGAAAACAATATACCAGAAATGGAACAGCTTTCAAAAAGGGAATTTAATAAGTTGCAAGTTTACAGTTCTAGTGCCAAGAAAACGCCCAAACTAAGGCACCAACAGGAGGTTACCTTCATTCAAGAAAGGCTAATGCTGTCTAGAACACCTCTGTCAGCTGGGAAGGCATGAGGCTGGCATCTGCTGGTCCCTTGCTCCTAGGCTCCATTGCTCAGCCTCTGTTTCTTGTGGGGGTTCCTCACTTGGAATCTGTGGGCCTTCACTTAACTCCTCCAGGACATAACTCTGGGTTCTGGCTTGCTTAGTATCTCATGAAAAGGCACATGGTGACATGTGCTGGGCCCTGCATCTCCAAATGTCTGGGTCTCATGTTGACTCTCTCAACTCTGAAACAACTCTTCTCCAAGTGTCTTCATCCACTTTAAGCTCTCTCCAAAGTGTTTCCTCTTTTAAAGTACTCTGCTAAACTAATCAGGACCCATACTGAATAGGTGGAGTCACATCTCCATCTAACCTAAAGGCCACACCTACAATGACATTCCACATCTACCTGGAGATCATCTCAGCAAAAGGCCACACCCACGACTGGATGCGCTGTATGTCTGAGGAGATAATCTAATCAAAAGTTTACACCCTACTATATTGAATCAGGACTAAAAGAAATGGCTGCCCCGCAAGATTGAGTCAGGATTACAATATTGCTTTTCTGAGGTATGTAATAGTTCAAACCGGCACACACCCCCCTGGAAAAAATTCTTCTTTTTTTCTCTCCTCTTTCCTCATCTTTCTGCTTCTCTGTCTGTTACTTCCCTGGTCTCCCTCCCTTCCTTCTTCCCTTCCACACTTTGTTTTTCTTTCCTGCCTTAAGAACGGGGTTTTACATTATAAGAAACATTTCCTAATAATCTTTTTTGAGAGGAAAACCCTCTTGATTTCACTATTCATATTTTTAAGGCACTTAACACAATTTCAGGCACAAAGTAATAACACTTTGAATATCTACTTTTATTTATTTACTAACTTCCAAAAATTGGACCTACTTTAGGCATACATTAGTGTCCATCCTGCCCTTCAGTGATTTACTTTTAGAATTTCAGAAATTTAAATGCTTTGGAAGTAATACAAGATAGACCCATTTTATACTAAATCTTGCTCTTGAGTGAAACATGAAAGAATGGTTTCATTGTTATTAAGATAAAGATGCTAAACCTCATTAATGACAAAGCTCATATATTGTGGGCAATAAATTTATGCTGAATATTAGGTCTAGTTTCATGTGATTGAACTTAGACATGGTAAATAGAAATAATACAGTTGTTTTAGAGGCTCAATTTTGTATTTCTTTTAACACATAGTTTTGCACTTAGCTGTTTTGCTCAACAAAATTGGATACTGGTTTCCCAGAACAATCCTGGAATAATTGCAAGGAAACTACACATCTGTTCATCACATGAATGTTTTGTATTTGGGTCAATTTTAGTCAATCTAAATGCAGGTTTTTAAAAAGAACTGTAAAAGTAGCAAGAGAGTAGAGGCATATCATGCAGAGTATAAATACATTCTTTCAGTCTGAGAGGAGCAGGTACTGCATTCAGGGCCCACATCCTGGGGTCCATATCCTGGGAAACCTTACCTGTAAAAATATAATTTAATACTTGCAGTATGTGGTGTGACAGGGACTATGGATGGAAAGTGCTGAGTCTGATTCACCTGTGGCCCTCACAGCTTCTAAATGCTTTGTTTTTCTGCACTTCAGGCGCAGTTGGATTTAATAAGTCTGCTTTATGGCCTTCTTGTCTACATGTGTTTTCATATATTTTTCTCAGCTCTGAGTAGCCTATATGGATGCTGTGTGCAGAGCTTACAGGCTTCGAGATAAAAGTTTTCTCTCTTGTATCTCTTCAAAGGGGAGTTTTATAACCTCTACCTCTCAGGTTTTGAATGTAAGCAATGATCTTTTTATACAAAGGCTGCAAAAGATGTCAAATTTGGCACCTTTTTTTTTGTAGATTTAACCACTTCTGGACTAAGCAGGATGGCAGAATGAGTGGCTCACCTCAGTGAGAATGACCATTTAGCCTACTTTGATTCAAGAATGAATATAGATTCTGAGGCTTGCAATCCATCCCTTCTAGGAACATGCATATATTATAACTTAAGTTCTTCAGGTGTGGTGATGAAAAACCAGTGCTGTTGTGGCAGAGCAAGGATTCAGCTGTTTTCTCAGACCAGTCAGGGCACTACCCAGTGTGGTCAGTGTGGCTACTGATGAGTACCGTATACATAGGATGACACATTTCCTCATTTCCCCTAGTTTATGTGTATTGTCTATGCCTATATCCTATCCAGTGAACAGCCTTACTCATGCTCAAATGTGTCCAGGTTTAGACAATAAATTTATGGCCAACATTATTATCAACAAATGAGTCCAGAAAAATTCATATCAGGATATACAGCATCTGCTCTTGCCCTCAATTCTTGTCCTGTAATTCTTATACGGTGTTGTAATTTCTGCTCGTTGAATTCGGAACTTCAGTGACAATCATGGGGTGGGGACAGTCACTTTCCATTAACCTGTAGTTACCCTGAGCACAATTCTACCCTCTCTCCAGCCTCCCCCATACAAGGCGAGACCATTGGCATCATATTGTTTAGCTATCCTATTACTAGGTATATACTCAGAAGAACTGAAAGCAGGGACATGAATAGACATTTGCACACCAATGTATATGGTGGTATTATTCATGATTGTCAATGGATGGAAGCGGCCCAAGTGTCCAGCGACTGATGAGTGGAATGGTGATCTGTGGTGTATGTATATGATGGAATATTGAGTAACTGCAGAAAGAAATGAAGTTGTGAGGCATGCAACGATGTGAATGAATCATGAGGACATTGTATTGAATGAAATAAGCCAGAAATGAAAGGACAAATAGTGTATGGTCTCATTAATATGAACTAACTATAATGAGCAAACTCTGAGAGTTAAAGTCAAAAGCATGGGTTATCAGGAGATAGAGGGCAGATTGGGCAACCTTTGCTTAAAGAGTACAGATTGTTCAGTAAGGTTGATTGTGATGATTCAGAAATGGATAGCGCAATAGTGATGATAGCACAATATTGTAAGTGTAATGAACAAAGCTGAGTGTGAGTATGAATAAAAGAGGAAAGTTAGAGTTGTGTATGTTACCAGATGGAAAGCTAGAGGATAAAAACTGGGAGTGTATAACTCAGTGAAACCTAAGTTATGATGGTGCTTCATTGTATAAATATAAGAAAATTCTATACGAACTAGAACTAACGTATGTCACTGTTACATTGTACTAATAGTAAGGTGGCAAATAGGAAAAAATAGAATTAATGTAAATTAAAGTCTATACTAAACAGTAACATTGTGATATTCTTGCACTAATTGTAACAAAGGCATTATACTAAAGCTAAATTTCAATAATAGGGGAACATAAGGGATATGGAAATTTTTTCTTCAAAAAAAATGAGAATGTTCTCATATTCACTGTAGTGGTGAATGTCTAAATATAAGATTATACTAGAGCCATGAATTATACACTTAGGATTGATTGCATGGTGTGTGAACAAAACTGTTAAAATTAGTAGAAGGGGATAAGGGGTATGGGATATTTGGGGGTTTCTTTTAGTTTCTTTTTTTTGTAGTAATGAAGATGTTCTAAAATTGATTGTGGTGGTGAGTGCACAGCAATGTGATGATACTGTGAGCCACACTGATTGTATACTTTGGATGGACTATCTGGTATGTGTGTATATCTCAATAAAATTGCACTTAAAAAAAAAAAAAGACCCCCCTTCCTATATGGGACATAACTCCCAGGGCTGTAAATCTCCCTAGAAATATGGGACATGACTCCTGGGGATAAGCCTGGCCCTGCCATCATGAAAGAGAAAGACTTCTTGACCAAAAGTGGGAAGATAAATGAAACAAAATTAAGTTTCAGTGTCTGAGAGACTTCAAATAGAATTGAGGGGTCTTTCTGGAGGTTATTCTTATACAGTATATACATATCGCTTTTCAGTTTTTGGTGTATTGGAGTAGCTAGAGGGAAATACTCAAGGTTAATCTGTAATCTAATAGCCTTAATTCTTGAAGATGATTGAATAACTATACAGCTTTTAAGGTGTGACCATGTTAGTGTGAAAATCTTGTAACTGACACTCCCTTTATCCAGTGTATCTAGAAAGATGAGTAAGGAAAACACACACACACACACACACACACACACACACAACATTAGGGGATATGGGAAGTACAGAATGCTTTGGGTGTTCTTTTTTATTTTTATTTTTTATTGTTTTTGGAGTAATGAAAATGTTCAGAAATCTATCATAATGATGAATGCACAGCTTTATGATGATATTATGAACCATTGATTGTACACTTTGGATGATTATATCTCAATTAAAAAATCACTGAAGAAAGAAAAAAAAAAAGACCACTGGCATCATTTTGCTTCCTTCCCACCTCTCCACTCCCTATGTTTCACCCCTTGACTTTTTTTTTTAACTTTTTTGTTGTTGTATAGTATAACACATATACAAAGCAAAGAAATAAAATGCAATAGTTTTCAAAGCACTCCTCAACGAGTGGTTGCAGGACAGATTCCTGAGTTGTCATGGGCTACCATATGATCCTCTCATATTTTTCCTTCTAGCTACTCCAGAATATAGGAGTCTAGAAGGCTTAAATACTTTTTTATCATCACAATTGCATAAAAATAATATATATGCAAAAAAGCTATAAATTTCAAAGCACAGCACTACAATTAGTTGTAGAATGTATTTCAAACTTTGACATGGGTTATGATTTCCAAATTTTAGGTTTTTACTTCTAGCTGCTCTAAAATACTGGAGACTAAAAAAGATATCAATTTAATGATTCAGCATTCATATTCATTTGTTAAGTCCTATCTTCTAAGTATAATTCCACCATCACCTTTGATCTTCCCATACCTTTCTTTAGGGGTGTTTGGGCTATGGCAATTCTAAATTTTTGATATTGAAAGGGGCTGTCACTAATATGGGATAGGGAGATGGAACTATCTGATGTTCTGGAGAGGCTGGGCTAGGTTTCAGGACTTATCTGGACCAGGGATCCATCTGGAGGTTGTAGGTTTCTGGAAAGTTACTCTAGTGCCTGGAACCCTTATGGAATCTTATATATTGTCCTAGGTGTTCCTTAGGATTGGCTGGAATGGTCCTGGTTGGGGGTTGGCAGGCTATGAGTGGTAGTAAAGTCTACCTAAAGCTTGAGTAAAAGCAACCACCAGATTAGCCTCTCTACTGTATTTGAATTCTCTCTGCCACTGATACTTTATTAATTATAGTTCTTTTCCCCCATTTTGGTCAGGATGTAATTGTTGATCACATGGTGCCAGGTCTGGATTCATCTCTGGGATCTCCTGACTTTTTAATTTGTTTTAAGAAACCATTGTTCCAGATTGTTTTTAAAATTATGTTTTTCTATTCTAAAATAAAAGATCCTTAATAATAGAATAAATTAGAAATAAGAATCTTTGATCAACAGTTGGAATATAAGTTACAGTTCTACTATAAGAAATTATTTATCTTAATTATATACTTTACTGGAGGCTTGTTCTTTCTTTCTTGTATTCCATGTTCTGACCTTTCTTTGATTACATTTTTATTTTGAGTAATATTTTCATAAGAGATTGTGGATGATGAAATTTCAAAGTTGCCTGTCTTCTTTTTGTCTTTTTTTGTTGTTGTTGATTATGAATGATATTTGGCTGAAATTTCCAAATCCTTTTTCCTCCTTATATTTTGGCTCTTTCTCCATGGTTTTCTAGCTTTTCTTCTTGCAGAAGTCTGATACTTGACTCATTTTAATTCCTTTTTATTTTTATTTTTCCCCTCCACAGTTCCTCCCTCTCTTTGAAATCTTATATTATTTTCTTTTTATTCTTGGAATTCATAAAATCACCAAGGTGCTGTTCCTTAATATTTGTGTAAATCACATGATAGGCCCCTTTTCCCTGCACTTGCAAGTCTTTCTTTAGCTCATGGAAATATCTCCCATTATTTCTTTGATTTTATTTTTCTCTCCACACCCTCAGTTCTCTCATGTTGTCAGGTCAATATTAGATTTTCTGAATAGTTTCATGTTTATTAACTTTCCTCTCAGAGTTTTCATCTTTCTTTCTTGGACTGTGTTCTTGGAAAAGTCTGTAGCATAAGCTTCAGATTGCTGAGCATGTGTTTAGACTTGTCAATATTGCTTTTAGTCACTTTACTGAGTTCTTTATTTCAGCAACCAGATTTTTAACTTCCAAGAATTATTGTTCTCATGCTTAAATTTCATAGCTGCTTTTTTCTCATTTAATAGCTAAGATTTTCTTGAATTCTTAGAAAACATTACTGTAATTGATTTTTAAAAATTAGAAAAAAATGATAAATGGTCCATCCATTTTGAAACCTGAGGCATACCAGTTCACCATGTATTCTAACCCCAAAAGGATGTGTTTTAGTCAAGGTTCTCCAGAGAAACAAAAGTGACAGGAGAGATATGTATGCATGTAAGTATGGATATTAAAAGACTTATTATAGTACTGTTCACAAGATTGTGGGGATTGACAGGTCTGAATTCTTTAGGGCATACTTCCAGTTGGGAACCCTGATGAAAGTTTTGGTGAATTCCCCAAGAGAAGCTTGCTGGCTGAAGTAGAGATAGAAATTCTTCTTTTTAACTGCTGTTATAATCAATTCTCCCTTTAAGGCTTTCAACTGATTGAATGAGACTTCTTTCATTGCTGAAGGCAGTCTCCTTTGTTGATTGTAGACATAATCAGCCATAAATTCAGTCAACTGTCTAATGATTTAAATTCATGAAATACTCTCATGGTAACAATCAGGTCAGTGCTTGAGCTTGAACAGACAACTGGACACCATTACCTAGCCAAGTTGACACATGAACTTAACTATCATAGGATGTTTGCCTAATTAGAACCCCTGCAGATTTTATAGTAGCTGCCATACCTTGTGACTGTTGGTTATGTGCTTCCATTTATCACTTTCTAATTTGATTTGTATTAGAACCTGTAGTTTCTCCCTTTACCTCACACTTCCCCTCCCTGCCTATTTCCTACCAAACTTGACTCAGTCTGGTTTGACTTTATACAACTAAAGACAAAGGCTGCATCTTTGAAGCTTAGTTTTCTTTTAGATAAAATGAATGTAACAGTTACTACCTTTCAAGTAACAATTATTACCTTTCATATAAGTAATGTATGAAAGTGAAATTTCATCACGCACAGGAGGTGCTCATAAGCTGTTTATTTTCCCCTTCTTATGAGGACAGGCTTTGGATCTTCTGCTTCCCTTCTGGTGCCCAAATACCCAGCATGGTTCTGATAACACTTGATTACTTACAAAGAACTTCCAGTGGCTTTTATCTAGCTTGACAGTTTACATTTAGGCGTATATGATAAAGAAAAACATTTTTTGAGTCTGGTTACTATGTACGAAGTACCATACTGAGTACTTTACATGCATTGACTCTGTGATCCTCACAAAATATTAATTCCTACAATTTCCAGATGAGTAAGTTGAGAGATAACTGAAGAAACTTTTCCAAGGTCTTAAAGACAGTAAGAGACAGAACCAGAATTTGAACTCAGCCAGCCTGTATCTGTAGTCCTCATGCTTAAACACTGCACTGCCTGTCTTTCTTTCAGTTGAACTAATCTATTTTTGGCACTTTTTTATTGTTTATCACTTCTATGTGGATATATGTGCAAATTCTCTCTACTAGAGTCTTTCCTTACCCACCTCATAGACTCATATGCTTCCTGGCCAAGCTGTATTCTACTTCACACTCAAGATTCACTTCCCCAGGAGGCCCCTCTGGTTCACAGCAGATCCCACAGCACTTCTATGCTCTTATATACCTCATATTGTTGCCGTTGGTGTTCTTTATTACTATTAAGTAATTATCTGAGTTTGTTTTGGTCTCTCCAAGTAGAAGGCAATCTCTTCAAAGCTCTCCTTTTGTTCCACAATGCCTTTTCTAATGTGATTAAGACCGTGCTTGACTTTGCCCAAGGTAAACATTCAATTATATGCTTGCTGAAATATTGGAAGAAAAAAAAAACCTTGTAGTTATTTCTACTTAGACTCAGGAGACAGAAGCCAAAGGAATGTACTGGAAGGACCGTATGTACTATATTAGGAATTTAAGAGAATTGGGATTTTCAATTCAGAGAGAGGACAGTGCATTACTGAGAAGGAAAAAAAATATGTTCTCTCTTGACACCATAGACACAATTAATGTAGAGGTAGAGTCAAGACTTAAAATTTAAAAATGTTTAGAACTGGAATATTTTTATGTCCTTGGAGTTATAGAAGAAAAATTCAAATAAAAAAGTGATAAGTTAGACTACATAGAAATAAAAAAACTACTGTGTGAAAACAACACTAGAAAGAAGGCTAAAAGACTGGGACAGACTAGAAGAAAATAATTATAATTAGACAGCAGACAAGCAATCACCATCTAGGATATATAAAAATATGAATAGAAAAGAAATGAAATAATAGAAAAAATGAGCAAAGAATATAAACAAGCAACTTTTCAGTGATGATACAATGGTCATACGCATATTGCTCAATATGTAATCAGGGTTTCTCAAATAAAAACTTTTAGTACTATTTTTTTATCCATCATATTGGCAGATATTTAAGAATTTGATAAGGACCAAGAAGTTACCAAATTGTGGGAAAATGAGTACTATCATATAATACTAGTGAGAGAGTAAATTGATGCAGTTATTTGAAGAATAATTTGGCAAATTTTAATAAATTGAAGGTATACATGCTATATGACCCAGCTAGAGAAACACTTGCAATAGGGAGATCTGAATTATGATCTATCTCATTCTCTACAGATTTTTTTTTAATAATGAAAAAATTATGAATAATTGAGTGACCATTACTTGAGGAATAGTTAAGTAAAATATGTTATATACATACAGTGGAATACTGTATGTAGCTAAAACAACAAATACATATAAATCAACAGTAATAGATTTCAAATAATTATTATTGAGCAAGAAAAAGAAAGTTTAAAAAACAGTATAAAATTTAAATTTTGAAATGACACAAAACCACTGTATTTTTATCTGTTGATATAAAAACATAGAACAATACTTGGAACAGTACACTGCAAACTCTTGGTATTGACTTCTTCAGAAAGTGTAAGTTGAAGTCTTACATTGGTCAAAGGAAGTCTCAAGGCCATCTCAGCTTTATGGGGAGAGGAAATGATAGGAGAAGTGGCATATACATGAGCAAGTGTACTTGTGGGTAAGAATTGATGGCAACCATCTTTGGAGACCATCTACATTTTCCTTCTCATATTTTAGACAACTAGCATTCTCTCACTCTAGAATCCTTTGCTCCCCCCTATATTTCCCATCATGGCTTGCTTTAAAGGACAGATTTTGTAGGAGTCTTTTACTTTAATTGTGAATTTAAACAAGATGTACCACTCCTAGAAGGATATTTGATATCTTCTCTCCTGATCATAGAAATAAATGATTTTTCTCTTCTTAAGGCAAGTTCAGGCATCAGCAAGTGGGGGAAGTGCTTCTCACAGCTTTCTTTTGAATCACACTTAATGGTTTTCTAAATGTTTCTCCCTCTCCATCTTCTTAAAGACTGACTGGGGATAAAAAGTAATGCTACCCTGGAGGTACTAAGTTTTTCATTCCCAGATGCTGCTCTGGAGCTTGGCTCTGGGCTGCTGATGAGATACACATTGCTACCTGGCATGGAGGTGTCCTGCAACTTCATACCCATGGCTTTCTGGGCCACAGTTAGGCGGTTGAGCTGTGTTGGATTTCAAATGGGAAGAGAAGGACATCAAGGAGTCATCTAGTCAGCCATTCAAAAATATTTCTTGAGGCCAATGTAGCTGGACACTGTAAAATGTATCAGTGTACCAGTAGTGAACAAGACAGGCAGAGGCTACCATCATAGAGCTTATAGTCTGGTGGGATATATAGACAAGGAAGTGGCAAATGTAATTTAAAAAATTACAAGATGCTGTTGGAAAAATGCTGAAGAATTTAAACAGTTGGTCCATGGTATGCTGGAGTTTAATAACTGTCTCTTCTGGTAGGGAGGGAAAGCCCTAATTTGTAGGGTTTGCCAGTTTCCATGATGTCAATACTCCCATCAGCTTCAAATGTGATTATCACTAAATACAAAGTTCAGAAAGAGAAGTGCAGCTCTCAAGACCAAGTATAAGACAACTGGCATACTCCATTGGCTCTAAACCAGCTTTGAGAGAAGGATGGGGATATCAGGAAGGCTTTCTGGAGGAAGAGCCATCTAAGGTGAGAACTGAAAGATAAGGCAGAAACAGCCAGATGAAGAGAACTACAGGTAAAAAATGCTCCATGTTTCCAGGCTATGAGAGAAGGCTTGTCACCTTTGAAGAATTAGAAAAGATCTGTGCGGATCAAGGGCATGGTGTAGAGTGGTGTGTGTGTGTGTGTGTGTGTGTGTGTGTGCATGTAGGGGCATGCACACATATGCTTTGTGTATAGTGTGTATTTATAGGCTTTATATGGTGTACATGTGTGGCATGGGGATGGTATAGTATATTGTGTGTGTATGTGCTTTTATTATATGCATGTATGTGTATGCATGTGCACTTGTATGTGTGATGTGGCATGTATATGCAGTGAGGGTTGTGTGAGAGTGTGTGTGTGGCTGATAAGAGGAACAAGGGACTAGGGTGTGAAGGGTTGTATAAACCAGTAAGCCATGTCCTCACCCTCTGTTTTAACACAAGATTTTTCTCAAAATGTGAGGCAATCTGTCTTTCAGGGAGACTTTTAAAATATGATAGGAGTGGCTCGGGGCAAGATGGTGGCTTAGTGAAATATGGAATTTAGTTTGTTCTCCAGAGCAGCTAGTAAATAGCCAGGAACAGTACAGAACAACTGCTGGGGCCACATCAGTGACTGGACACACAGTGTACACCAGTCTGGATAAGCTGGACCAGCTGAGACCCCACACAGAACTGTAAGTTCTCCAAGCCAGCACCCCTCCCCCATGGGCATGACAAGCTGGTTTCCTGCAGAGAAAGGAAACAGAATTTACTAGCAGCAAGGGCTTAGCCTAGCCACGCTCCAATTGCGGAATGAATTAACAAATTCTGACTACTGAAAATAAGCCCACAGTTCAGATAAACCTGGAATAAGAGCTAAAGATACTAGGGGTTTTAGCCCTGGCAGAGAGGGGGCAGGTCTGATGAAAACAAAAACAAAATAGAGGCTTTTTGAGTCAGACAGCACAAAATACTTGAAAAGGGCTGGACCCTAAAAAAAAAGGGGGGGGGGCACATAGAACCTGGAGATACACAGAGCAATGTACCAACTTAAGCTCTTGTTTGATAAACCCGAGGAGCAGGGATCATGCACTGAAAAGGATTTTTTTTTTTTTTTTTTTTTGCTTTGTTTCTACTACTTAACACCTCATTAGATAGAACTGCAAGGTTTCTCTGGCTCCAGCACTGCCTCAGGCAATGGCAAAATTAAGCTTGTCTGAGAGACAGTCAGGTGAAAGGAGTTAATTCCCTAAAGGCTGTACCTTCCCCAAGAGAAAGGTGGGGCCAATGGAATTCCTTCCTCAAGGAATTCAGGCCCCAGGGACTAGAAAACTGAAATAATTAATGCCAACCTACAACTTCTGTTCTTTGGCCTTAGAACTGTAAACTAGCAATTTATCAAATTCCCCCCTTTAAAAGTCATTCTGTTTCTGGTATAGGGCACATGGCATTTTCCTTCATCTCCAAAGGTCGGTCACTGGCTCATGGTCTCTACTTTGTGGTGCTTCTTTCTCTGAATCTCCCATTCTCCAAAACATTTCCTCTTTTATAGGACTCCAATAAACCAATCAAGACCCATCCAAATGGGTGGAGACATGTCATCACCTAATCAAGTTTAACAACCACTCTTTCTAGGAGAAAGACTGATGGAAGAAATAGTCACTGAAAATTTCCCATCTCTTATGAAAGACATAAAATTACAGATCCAAGAAGTGCAGTGTACCCCAAACAGAATAGATCCAAATAGACATACTCCAAGACACTTACTAATCTGACTATCAGATGTCAAAGAGAAAGAGGGAATTTTGAAAGCAGCAAGAGAAAAGCAATCCATTACATATAAGAGAAAGCCAGTAAGACCATGTGTGGATTTTTCAGCAAAAACCATGGAGGCAAGAAGGCAGTGGTATGATATATATAAGATTCTAAAAGAGAAAAACTGACAACCAAGAATTCTATATTCGGTTAAATTGTCCTTCAAAATGAGGGGGATCATGGGCAATGGTGGTGCATTGGCAGAGTTCTTGCCTGCCATGCTGGAGACCCGGGTTCGATTTCTGGTGCCTGCCCATGCCAAATAATAATAATAATAATAATGAGGGGAAGATTAAAGCATTTTCAGACAAATAATCACTGAGAGAATTTGTGACCAAGAGACCAACTCTGTAAGAAATACTAAAGGGGACACTAGAGGCAGATAGGAAAAGGCAAAGAGAGAGGTGTGGAGAAGTGTAGAAATGAAGACTATCAGTAAAGGTGAAAAGAGAAAAAGATTAGATATAACATATAAAATCCAAAAGGCAAAATGGTAGAAGAAAGTACTGCCTTTATAGTAATAAAACTAAGTGTTAATGGATTCAACTCCCCAATCAAAAGACATAGACTGGTAGAATGAATTTAAAAACAGGACTCATCTATATGCTGTCTACAGGAGATGCATTTTAGACCCAAGGACAAACATAGATTGAAAGTGAAAGGTTGGGAAAAGATAGTTCATGCAAACAATAATCAGAAAAGAGCAGGAATAGCTATATTAATGTCCAACAAATTAGACTTCACATGTAAAACAATTAAAAGAGACAAAGAAGGACACTATGAATTAATAAAAGGAACTATTCATCACGAAGACATAACAATCATAAATATTTATACATCAAGCCAGAGTGCTCCAAAATATATGAGACAAACACTGAAAAGAGAAATAGACACATCTACCATAATATTTGGAGACTTCAATTCCCTGATCTCATCAATGGACAGAACATCTAGACAGAGGATCAACAAAGAAACAGAGAATTTGAATAATATACTTAAGTGAACTACACTTAACAGACATTTACAGAACATTACACCCCACAACAGCAGGATACATCTTTTTCTGAAGTGCTCATGGATCATTCTCAAGGATAGACCATATGTGGGTCACAAAGCAAGTCTCAATACATTTAAAAAGATTGAAATCGTACAAAACAATTCCTCAGATCATATAGGAATGAAGTTGGAAATCACTAACAGGCAGAAGACCAGAAAATTCACAAATATATGGAGGTTAAACAACACATTTAAACAATGAGTGGTGTTCTAGTTTGCTAGCTGCTGGAATGCAATATACCAGAAATGGAATGGCTTCTAAAAAGGGGAATTTAATAAGTTTCTCGTTTACAGTTCTAAGGCCGAGAAAATGTCCCAATTACAAGTCTATAGAAATGTCCAATCAAAGGCATCCAGGGAAAGATACCTTGGTTCAAGAAGGCCGATGAAGTTCACAGTTTCTTTCTCAAGTGGAAAGGCACATGGTGAACACAGTCAGAGTTTCTCTCTCATCTGGAAGGGCACATGGCGAATATGGCGTCATCTCTTAGCTTTCTCTCCTGGCTTCTGGTTTCATGAAGCTCCCCAGGAGGTGTTTACCTTCTTCATCCCCAAAGGTCACTGGCTTGTGGACTCTCTGCTTTGTGGTGCTGCTCTCTCTGAATCTCCAATAAACCAATGAAGACCCACCCAAATGGGTGGAGACATGTTGTCACTCAATCCAATTTAACAACCACTCTGACTAAAGCACGTCATTCAGGGAGATGATCCAATCACAGTTTCAAACCTACAGTATTGAACAGGGACTACTCCACCTTTATGAAATGGGATTTTGATTAAAACATGGCTTTTCTAGGGGGCATACTTCCTTTCAAACCAGCACAAGTGGGTCAAGGAAGAAATTACAAGAGAAAACAGTACATATCTTGAGGAAAATGAAAATGAAAACACAACATATAAAAAATTATGGGATGCAGCAAAGGGTGTGCTACAGGGAAATTTATTGCCTTAAATGCCAATATCAAAAAAGAAGAAAGGACAAAACTCTAAGAATTAACTGTTCACTTGGAAAAACTAAAGAAAGAACATCAGACTAACCCCAAAGCAAACAAAAGGAAAGAAATAACAAAGATTAGGGCAGAAATAAATGAAATTGAGAACATGAAAGCAATCAAGAAAATTCACAAAACCAGAAGTTGATTCTTTGAAAAAAATCAATAAAATTGATGGACCTTAGCTAGGTTGACAAAAAGAAAAGAGAGAGTTTGCAAATAAATAAAAGCAGAAATGGAAGAGGAGACATAACCACTGACCCCTCAGAAATAGAGGAGGTAATAAGAGGACACTATGAGCAACTATATGCTAATAAACTAGACAAAGTAGATGAAATTGACAACTTCCTAGAAAGGCATGAACAACTGACATTGACTCAAGAAGAAACAGATGACCTCAAAAAACCAATCACAAGTAAAGAGATTGAACCAGTCATCAAGATGCTCCCAAAAAGGAAAAGTCCAGGACGAGATGGCTTCACCTGTGAATTCTACCAAGCTCTCAAGAAAGAATTAGTACCAATCCTGCTCAAACTCTTTAAAAAAATTGAAGAGGGGGAAGGCTACTTAACTCATTCTATGAAGCCAACCTCACCCTCATACCAAAGCCAGACAAAGATACTACAAGAAAAGTAAATTACAGACCAATCTCTCTAATGAATATAGATGCAAAAATCCTCAACAAAATACTGCCAAATCAAACCCCATAACACATTAAAAGAATTATACACCATGAGCAAGTCGGATTTATTCCAGGTAGCAAGGCTGGTTCAACATAAGAAAATCAATTAATGTAATGTACCATATCAACAAATCCAAGCAGGAAAAAGCACATGATCATCTCGATTGATGCAGACAAGGCATTTGACAAAATTTAATATCCTTTCTTGATGAAAACACTTCAAAGGAACTCCCTCAATATGACAAAGGGAATATATGAAAAACCCACAGTTAACATCATCCTCAGTGGGAAAAGACTGAAAGCTTTCCCCCTAAGATCAGGAACAAGACAAGGTTGTCCACTGCTGCCACTGTTATTCAACATTGTGCTGGAAGATCTAGCCAGAGTAATAAAACAAGAGAAAGAAATACAAGGCATCCAAATTGGAAAGGAATAAGTAAAACTCCCACTGTTTGCAGATGGCGGGATACTATATGTCGACAGTCCCGAAAAATCCACAGCAGAGCTACTAGAGCTAATAAATGAGTACTTCAAAGTGACAGTGTACAAGATCAATACCCCAAAATCGGTGGTGTTTCTTTACAAAACAACTGAGCAATCTGAGGAAGAAATCAAGAAAAGAATGCCATTTACAATTGCAACTAAAAGAGTAACATATTTAGGAATAAATTTAACTAAGGATACAAAAGACCTGTACACAGAAAACTATAAGATATTGCTGAAAGAAATCATGGAAGACCTAAATAAATGGAAGGGGAGACTGTATTCATGGATTGGAAGACTAAATATAGTTAATACGTCAATTCTACCCAAATTGATTTATAGATTCAATGCAATACCATTTAAAATCCCAAAAAATTACTTTGCAGAAATAGAAATACCAATAGCCAAATTTATTGGGAAGGGCAGCATGCCCTGAATAGCTAAAAATATCTTGAGAAAGAAAAATGAAGTGGGAGGTCTCACACCACCTGACTTTAAAGCATATTATGAAGCTACAGCAATCAAAACAGCATGGTACTGGCATAAAGATAGATATACTGACCAATGAAATTGAATAGAGTGTTCAGATATAGATGTTCTCATCTATAGACAACTGATCTTTGATAAAGCAGTCAAACTAATTCACCCAGGACAAAGCAGCTTCTTCAAAAAATGGTGTTTGGTGAACTGGATATCCATATGCTAAAGAATGAAAGAGTATCCATATCTCACACCTTATACAAAAAATAACTCAAAATGGATCAAAGACCTAAACATTAGAGCTAAGACAATAAAACTTTTAGAAGAAAATGTAGGGAAATATAAAACTTGCAATATGAAGCAATTTCCTAGCTCTTACACCCAAAGCACAAGCATTGAAAAAAGGGATAGATAATGGAACTCCTTAAAATTAAAAACTTCTGTGCATCAAAGAACTTTTTGTCAAGAAAGTAAAAGACAGACTACACAATGGGAGACAATATTTGGAAACTACGCATCAGATAAGGATTTAGTATCCAAAATATATAGAGATTCTTCAGTTCAACAACAACAACAAAACAAACAGCCCAATTAAAAATTGAGCAAATTCATCTTTCTCCGAAGATGAAATACAAATGGCTAAAAGGCACATGAAAGATGCTCAACTTCACTTATTAGGGAAATACAAATCAAAACCACAATGAGATAACATCTCACACCAACTAGAATGGCCATTATCAAAAAAACAGGAAACAACAAGTGCTGGAGAGGATGTGGAGAAAGAAGCACACTTATCCACAGTTGGTGGGAATGTAAAATGGTACAACTGCCATGGAAGGCAATTTGGCAATTCCTTGGGAAACTAAATATAGAATTGCCATATGATCCAGCAATACCATTGCTAGGTTTCCATTCAGAGGACATGAGGGCAAGGACACAAATGGACATTTGCACACCAATGTTTATAGTAGCATTATTTGCAATTGCCAAGAGATGGAAACAGCCCAAATGTCCATCAACAGATGAGTGGCTAAACAAGCTGTGGTATATACATATGATGGAATATTATACAGCTGTAAGACAGAATAAAGTCATGAAGCATGTAATAACATGGATGGGTCTTGAGGACATTATACTCAGTGAGATTAGCCAGAAACAAAAGGACAAATACTGTATGGTCTCATTAATATGAGCTAACATTTATGAGTGAACTTTGAAGGAATACAGATTGTACAACAGGACTGATTATAAAAATTCAGAAATGAATAGCACAATACTACCTGATTGTGGCACAATAATATAAATACACTGAATGAAGCTGAATATCAGTATAATGGAGAAGGGCTGGGGGCACATATGAAAACAGAAGGAAAGACAGAGGATAAAGATTGAGATGGTATAATTTAAGAATGCCTATAATACAATGATGGTGATTAAATGTACAAATTTAAAAACATTTTTGCATGAGGAAGAACAAAGGAATGTCAGTATTGCAGGGTGTTGAAAATAGGTGGTATATGGGAAAAAGTACAATCATTGTAAACTAGGGTCTGTAGTCAACAGTATCATTGTAATATGTTTCCACTGAATGTAACAAAGGCATTATGCCAAAACTAAATGTGGGGGGGGGGATTGGGAAAGGGGTGTGGATTCTTTCTGGAATAAAGGAAATGTCTTCAGATAGAGAATAGAGGTGAAGGCATGTCCATACACTTAGGTTGGATTGTATGATGTGTGAATAAAACTATTTAAAAATGAACTGAGAGAAACAGGTGCTAAGAGAAAATGTGGAGAAAGAGATGTACTGTTGGTAGAGAAAAGAGAGGTTCAGCCCCTTGGAGGGCAGTGTGGTGGTTCCACAGAAGGCTGGGGGGGGGGTTGCCATATGATTCTGAAACCCCGTTGCTCAGTATATACCTGGAGGAACTGAGTGTGGGGACACAAATGGACATTTGCCCACTGGTATTTCTGGTGGCAGTGTTCGTGATTCACAGTAAATGGAGACGGCCTAAGGGTACAACGACTGAGGAATGGAAGAAGAAACTATGGTATATATATATGATGGACTATTGAGAAGCTGCATGAAAGAACGAAGTTGTGAGGCATGCAACTAGGTGAATGAACCTTAAGAGCTGTATATTGAATGAAATGTCAGGAACAAAAAGAGAAATATTACCATGTCTCAATCATATGGACTATATGGAACAAAAAGAGAAATATTACCATGTCTCAATCATATGGCCTATCTATAATATAAAAATTCAGTGAACTAAAGTCAAGAGCATGGGCTATCAGGTTGGGGCTTCTTGTAAAGGGTCCTAGATTGTAAGCCCTTTCAGCAGTCACATAGATTCAGGAGGTGTAACTGTTAATTCTGAATTCTGAGATACTGAGCTGTTTGTATATAACATGATCTTTCCCAGAAACTTCAGGTATTTATGTGTCACCTGAGACACATAGCTCTAAAGCTAGGAAAGTGAGCAGTACTCCATACAGGAACTGTTTAAAAAGTTGAAAGAGTGATCAGACATTGAGCAGAGATATGAATGAGGCTGATCTGGATAGGACTAACATATATCAAAAGACTGGGTAAAGGATGATATGGTCTATATTTTAAAAGTTCAACTTCTGTGTGAGACCAAAGGGAGAAATGTTTATTTGGTGCAAAATTTATACTTTGGGTAGTATACTTCCTAATTTAACTTGTAGGGTCAGTTTAGTTGAACACCATAAGTACATGGAATCTTGAATAGGGTGTGAGATTTTATTGCTTTTTCCAGGTTAGTGTTAATTTAGAATTAACAGTGTCCAAATCAATGTGATTTGGACAGTGAATAAAGAAGTATTTGCAAAGTCCCCTTGAGGGAATGGGAAGAAAGGGGGAAAATTCAACTTCCCCATTTGGAGAATTTCTGATATTCTTGCAAGCAGTGAGGACAACCAAATCAATAGACCAAGCCCTTGATCTTGAGGTTCAACCCTATGAAACTTATTCCCGCATAAGGATAGGCTAAACCCACTTAAAATTATGCCGAAGAGTCACCTCCAGAGAGACTATTCTGTTGCTCAGATATGTCACTCTAAGGTGACATGGTAAGTGAACTCACTGCCCTCCCCCTACTACATGGGACATGATTCCCAGGGGTGTAAATCTCCCTGGCAACATGGAACAGAAATCCCAGGATGAGCTGGGACTTGGCATCAAGGGATTGAGAAAATCTTGACCAAAATGGGGAAGAGAGAAATGAGAAAAAATAAAGGGTCAGTGGCTGAGAGATTTCAAATAGTGTCGAGAGTTTATCCTGGAGGTTATTCTTATGCATTATATAGATATCCCTTTTTAGTTTACTGTGTATTGGAATGGATAGAGGGAAGTAACCAAACTGCATGACAGTAGCCTTATTTCTTGAAGATCATTGTATAATGATATAGCTTTTACAATGTGACTGTGCAATTGTGAAAACCTTGTGTCTGATGCTCCTTTTATGTAGGGTATGGACAGATGAGTAAAAAATAAAACAAATAATAGGGAAGACAAAAGTTGAAATAAAATGGGTAGATGGAAATACTAGTGGTCAAGAGAGGAGGGGTAAGGGGTATGGTATATATGAGTTTTTTCTTTTTTCTTTTTTATTTCTTTTTCTGGAGTGATGCATATGTTCAAAAAATGATCATGGTGATGAATACACAACTATGTGATGATATTGTGAGCCATTGATTGTATGCCACGTATGGAATGTTTATGTGTTAAGAATGTATGTTTGTAGGTTAAGTTTTGTCAATAAAAATATTTTTTAAAATATCATAAGAACCCTAGGAACATAGCTCTTTTACAGCTTGGGTAAGACTTAGGGAGAATCCAGTTCAGTTCACTTGTATTTTCTGCATGCCAGGATTTGATGGTGGGAGGGGCTTTCTAGGATCACATTGCAGAAAGTAATAATTAGAATCATACCTCTAGAGTCTTAGTTCTTGATTTTTCTACTCTCCACTCAGTAAAGCTGGAGTCAGAAATAAAATACTTAATTTGGCCAACACTTGATTCTAAATAAGTAGCCAAAATACATACACAGAGCCTTACTAAACATTACTTAATTTCATAATGTTATTAAACAGAAGACCATCCATGTGATGAGCACCCTTCATAGGTGAATAATTATTTGATGAAATAGTCCATCATCTTTTCATTTAAATGCATAGCATGCTGGGGAATCCTGTCACCTTAACAGTGCTCTACTCTCCCAGCAGCACATCAGCAGCTGGCCAAAATTTGACCTTTAGGAAAAAGATAAATGGAAAGTGGCAAATATTTTTTACCTTCTTTAAATTGCTCTGTTAGCACAGGCTGCAAGAAGTGCTAATTATTCATTTGGGAATAAGGGATTGGACTGCAGACCAGGTTTCGACAGTCTCTTATTCACAAAGTAAAACTTTGTGAAAATTTCCGAATTTGAAGTTAAAAAATTGGCACTAATATAAGAAACATGCCTATTACGTGTTTTGACATGCAATACCAGGAACCTGACTATAAAATAATCAATCTCACATAACTTATTCACAAATGACCCTGATAAAATGCTCCCATGTCTCTATGCCAGGGAGACTAAGCTATGCTATAAAGGGAAGAACTGAGTTTCTGTCTTTCTCCCTGGAGTCCTAAGGCTGGTGAAAAAAACCTCCAGCTTAGTGATATTTATACTTATTATCAAATTAGAGTTAAAAGAGTTGTTTAGGAGACCTATTGCCAGAGCTACACACTGCCTGAGCCAGACTTTGAATTTACAGAGACTAGGAAGGCCAATTGTAGTGTTGAGACTATTTCGCTATTGCACCTTAATATCCAGGGCCTCAGTTTCCCTATTGTAAAATGGATATAATATGCTCCTCATATGAGACTACTAAGCTAACTGTTGAGACCAAAATTGGACTACTTTGAAAAACTTCCAGATTGCAGCGAGTTCTTGTTTAATTTGGTCACCTTCTGTAACTCTTCTTTGGCTTAGTCTGGCCTCCCATCCCCAAGAAATGCACACACCCATCCTAGAATTATAAGTGGCTCATGGTGATGGTAAACATGCCGTTTTGTACTACAACACATAGAAGATCTTGAAAAAATGGTGTACATTTCATTTTGACCAAAAGATGTTATAATTAGGACCATAACCATAAACTCCTGGAAGAAAATGTAGGGAAGCCTCTTCAAGACTTTGTGTTAGACAATGGTTTCTTAGACTTTACACCCTAATTACAAGAAACAAAATAAAAAATAAATAAATGTGACTTCATTGAAATTAAAACTTCATTTTGAAAGTAAAACAACAACCTGTATAATGGGAGAAAGCATTTGGAACATTGTATCTAACTAAGGTTTAATATCTAGAATTATAAATAAATTCTACAACTCAACAACATAAAAGACAAACAATCCAATAAAAAAATGGGCAAAGGACCTGAATAGACACTTTTTCAAAGAAGATATACAAATGGACAAAAAGCACATGAAAAGATGTTCAACACCATTAACCATTAGAGAAATGCAAGTCAAAACCACAATGAGATACCATTTCACACCCATTAAAAGGATTACTATTTTAAAAAATGGACACAAACTGAACCCTAAGGGAAACCATGGAGTATAATTGATAGTACAGTTGTAAAAATATGCTTTCTTCAGTTGTAACAAATGTGCCACACTATTGAAAGCTGTTATTAATAAGGTGTTACATGGGAACTGTACATGCATGTACATATCATGCATGATTTTTTGTAAACCCACAACTTCTCTAATTTAAAAAGAAGGAAAATTATAAGTGTTGTGAAGATGTGGAGAACTTGTTAGTGGGAGTGTGGCAAACTGTGGGCAGACAGCTTGATGGTTACTAAGAAAGTTAAATATAGAATTACCATATGACCCAGCAATTCCACTTCCAGGTGTATACTCTAAAGAATTGAAAGCAGGGACTCAAGCAGATATTTTCACATCAGCGTTCATAGTGGCATTATTCACAATTACCAAAAGATGAAAGCAACCTGGGTGTCCATCAACAGATGAATGGATAAGCAATATGTGGTATATACACACAATGGAATATTATTCACCCTTAAAAAGGAATGAAAAGCTATACATGCAAAACATAGATGAACCTTGAAGACATCATGTTGGGTGCAATAAGCCAGATTCTAAAGGGCAAATATAGTATGATCTCACTAATATGAAATAATTGGAATAAGCAAATTCAGAGAGTCAGAAATTAGAATATAGGTTGCTAGGGGCCTGGCTGGGATAGGGAACGGGGAGTTAATGCTTAAATTGTATTGAGTTTTTATTTGGGATGGATGTTGGTGATAACGGGGAAATTTTAGGTTGTATATATGTTACTAGAATAAATTTTTTTAAAAAATCCATGAACCATACAACAGAAACTATAAACTCTGAAGTAAACCATGAACTAAAATAGTATAGTTATAAAAATGTTCTTTCATCACTTGAAACAAATGTACAACACTAGTAAAAGGTGTTAGTAATAAAATGGTGTATGGGAATCCTGTATTTTATGCATGATTTTTCTGTAAACCTACAACTTCTCCAATAAAAATAAAAATATGTTTTATTCAATTTAGATGTTTTTCCTTTAAGATACACCATTGTTTTTTATGTTCCACTAAAAAGGAAAAAGTTCTGCCAATTAAATGGGGATATGGTGCTTTCTTTTCTGATTTTGTTTTTTGTCAGTCTTGCTAGAAGTTTATCAATTTTACTGATTTTTTTGAAGAATCAGCTTTTTGTTTCATTGATTATCTCCGTTTTCCTAATTCCATTGATATCTGTTCTTGTGTTTTAATTTTCTTCCTTCTGTATTTTGTGTTTATTTAGCTCTTCTTTTTGTAGTTTCTTGATGAATTTTAGATTATTGATTTGTAATCTTTCGTCATTACTAATGGAATCATTTAGTGCAATAAAATTTCCCCTCAGCATAGTTTTAGCTGTATCCTAAGTGTTTTGATATGTTGCATTTTCATTTCAATTAGTCCTGTTGGCTTTTTAAATTTCCTTTATTACTTATGTTTTTGTTCATGGATTATATAGAAGTATATTATTTAATTCTAGTGTGTTTAGAGATTTTCCTATTACTTTTCTGGTATAGATTCCTAATTGACTCCAAGAAGGTCAGAGAACAAACTGTATGATTCCAGTTCTTTTAAATATGTTGAACTTTGTTTTATGTCCCAAGATATGGCTTATCTTGATAATGTTCTATAGGTGCTTGAAAAAAACTGTATAATCTGCTGTTGTTGCATGGAATGCTCTTTATGCCAACTATATCCTGTTGGTTGATTATGTTGTTCAGATCTTCTATGTCTTTGCTGATTTTCTTTTTATCAGTTTCTGAGAGGTGAATTTTGAAATTCCCAGCCACAATTGTAGATTTGTTCTTCTTTCAGCTCTATCAGTTTTACTTCATGTATTTTGAGGCTCTGCTTTTTAGGTACATATACACTTAGAATTATGTCTTTCTGCTAGATTGATCTTTTATCATTATGTGCAGTGTACCGTTCTTTGTCTCATGTAATTTTATTTTCTCTGAAGTCTACTTCATCAGAATTCATATATCCATCCCTGCTTTCCTGTTATTATTAAGGTTTGCATGTATATTTTTTCCATCCTTTTACTTTCAAACTATATGTAATTGAATTTGAAGTGTTTCTTGTAAACAGAATATAGTTGAGTGCTGTTTTTTATTCACTCTGCCTATCTCTGTTTTTGATTGGTGTACTTAGACTATTTACATTTAAGACATTTATTGATAAGTTAATGTTTAAGTGCCACTTTATTATTTGGTTCCTGTTTGTTTCCTCTGGTTCTTGTTCTTCTGCTTCTCTTATTTTACCTTCCAATTGGTTAGTTAAACAATTTTTAGAATCCATCATTTGCATCAATATTTTATGGCTTTGAGTGAAGTGTGAAATCCTCACTTCCGCTTTAGGTCCTTTGACTTTACCTGCCTTTAAAAATCATTGCCTTAAGTATTAGATGAAGTTATTTTTGTTTCAGTCATCAAATGTAATTTATAAAACTCATGAAGAAAAGGATGGTCTATTGTATTTACCCACATTTCTCTCTTTCTGTTGTTTTGTCTTTCCTGATGCTCCAATATTTGTTTGTTTATTATATACTTTGTTTGAAGAACTTCTTTTAGCCAACTTCCAAGATTATATGTCTGAAACAAATTATTTTAGTTTTCCTTTGTCTGAGAATGTCATTTTCTCTTTCTCTTTTTTATTTTGCTTTTAAATAGGGAAAAGTTGCAAGTTTACTCTTCTAAGGTCATTAAAATGTCCCAACTAAGGCATCCAGAGAAAGATTCTTGATTCAAGAAAGGCCAACGGATCTGGAACACTTCTGTCAGCTGGGAAGGCACATGGCAATGTTTTTACCATATTATTTATTTATTCTTTATCCTTATTTTTTCATTTTTACTCTTCTGTCCATACTCTAGATAAAAGCATCAATCAGACACAAGGTTTTCACAATCACACAGTTGCACTATAAAAGCTATATAGTAATACAGTCTTCTTCAAGAATCAAGGCTAATGGAACATAGTTCAACAGTTTCAGGTACTTTCCTCTAGCACTGCAATGCACCATAAACTAAAAAGGGGTGTTTTATATAATATGTAAGAATAACCTCCAGGATAACCTCTCAACTTGGTTTGAAATCTCTCAGCCTCTCAAACTTTATTTTGTCTCATTTCTCTCTTCCCCCTTTTGGTCAAGAAGGCTTTCTCATTCCCATGATTCCAGGTCCCGGCTCATTCCCAGGAGCCAGGTCTCATGTTGCCAGGGAAATGTACACATTTGGGAGTCATGTCCCACATAGTAGGGAGGACAGTAAGTTCACCTATCAAGGTGGCTTAGAGAGAGAGGCCACATCTGAGCAACAAAAGAGGCTCTCTGGGGGTGACTTTTAGGCATAATTAGCAGTAAGCTTAGCCTCTCCTTTGCAGGAATAAACTGTAAAGGGACAGGCCCCAAAATTGAGGGATCAACTTTACTGAATTTGTTGTCCCCACTGCTTGAGAGAATATCAGTAATTCCCCCGATGGGAAAGTTGGATATTTCCTCCTTTCTCACCAGTCCAAGGGGATTTTGCAAATACTTTTTTATTCTCTGACCAAATTACTCTGGAATATATTGGGGCATCATATTAACCTGTACAAATCAACAAGATCTGATGCCCTATTCAAGATTCCATGTAATTATGGTACTCAAGGAAATTGATCATACAAGTTAAATTAGATAATGTGCTACCCAAAATATAAAATTTGCACCAAATAAATATCTCTCCATTTGGTCTCACATAGAAGGTGAAGTTTGAAAGTATGGGCCATATCATCCCTTACCCAGTATTCTGATTTACCTTAGTCCTATCCAGATCAGCTTCATTCATATCTCTAGATGAAGTCTGGTAACTTTTTCAGCTTTTTAAACAGTTGCTGAATGGGGTAATGCTGACTTTCATAGCTTCAGTGCTCTAACTCTGAGTTTCAGGTGTCACATAAATACCTGAAGTTTCAGGGTATGACCAGGTTACATGCAGATAGCTCAGTATCTCAGAATTTAGAAGTTACCAGTTACAGCTCCTAAATATATATGACTGATGTAAGAGCTTACAATCTAGGAACCTTTACAATAGGCCCTTTCCTGATAAAGCATGCTCTCAACTTCAATTCTCTGAGTTTGTATATTTTGGTTAATCTATATGAGTGAGGCATGCTAATATTTGTCTTTTTGTTTCTAACATTTTATTCAACATACTGTCCTTAAGATTCATTCCCCTAGTTGCATGCCTCACAACTTCATTCCTTTTTGCTCATTATTTTCTCTTCATTCTGACTGTTAGTTTTGCTAGATACAGAATTTGCAATTAATGGTTCTTTTCCCTCAGACTTGAAAAATATTGTGACTTTCTCTTTGACCTCCATTAATTTTTATGATAAATCAGCTGATATTCAAATTAGTATTCCCCTATAGGTAATGTCTTGTTTTCCCTTTGGATCCTTTCAAGATTTTTTCCTTGACTTTAATTTTAGAAGTTTGACTATGGTCTTGGCATGGATTTCTTTAGGTTTATCCTATTTGGGATTCCCTAGCTTTTTGATTCTGTAGGTTTGTAGCTTTCATGAAATTTAGGAAGCTTTCTGCCATTATTTATTTAAGTTATGACTCTTGAGGTAATCATGGGTGTAATCACAAGTGTTCTTATAAGGGAAAGAGATAGGTGGGACGATCAGAGTCAAAGAATGAGATGTGACAACAGAAGCAGAGGTATGTCTATGAGAGAGAAAGAGAGAAAGATAACAATGCTGCTAGCTTTGAAGATGAGAGAAGGGGCCACAAGCCTCTGGAAGCTGGAAAAGGCAAAGAAACAAATTCTTCCCTAGAGCCTACAGAAGGTACATAGCATTTGATTTTAGGACCCCTTGATTTTATGACTTCTGGCCTCCAAACTTAATTTTAAGTAAGATAAATCTGTGTTGTTTTAGACCACTAAATTTTTGGTAATTTGTTACAGCAGCACTAGGAAACTAATAAAAGGTATGTAAGTGTTGTGGAGAGGGAGTCAGGAGTTATGCTTTTATATATGTTGCTGCCTTTACTTCTCCATTTGTTTGCCTGTTAACTCCAGTGTGTCACACAGGAATCAACTTAGGGGGCATCTACTTCAGGAAACCTCCTTTGCTTAATACTCTCCCCACAAGGTTGGATTGGGCACTCCCCAAAGAGGGTCCTTGGAATCTTGGGTATATAACATAGCACTTTTCATCCGATTTGTCTGTGTTTGTATTCTTGTGCATCAGGCAATATCTTGCATATGGTCTTCACTGAATACTTGTTTGCTGATTAAATTACTCGGTTGGGAGTGTCAAGGCAGAGTATTCCCCAGAAGCATTTGACTTATCTCCTCACTCTCAGGACTGAGTTACATAACTCATTGCTGGAAGGTTTATTTGGAGCTCTCTATTGACCCCTTCTTTATGGCTATTGCCAGGAATTTATACTAGAAATGTGACTAAGTTATGAGGACCTTCTGATATTTTCAAGAGCTAAATCATCTTGGGGATTGCAGCAAACAGAAATTATTCCCCACAAACATGAGGAAACTGAGGCTCAATAAACGAAATGATTTGCCCAAATCATTGATCTGGTACTCAAACCATGGTCAGTGGCTGTAGTGAACCATTTTCTTCAAAAGCCTTTCCCATCTCTTCCTAGCCTCATTTCCAGGGAGCCTCTGCCCCATCCCTTCAGCTTCTGCTCCAGGCATCAATGACTATACCCCAAATGTGTTTTGTGCTTTCATCCTATCCTGCCTTTAGACTTAGCTGAAAACATAAAAATATATAAGAATTGGCCATGTGTTTTAATTCTTTTTCCAGAAAATATAAATTGGCAGAAAGCTTTCTTCTTTCTTAAAAGTTTTTGCTAATTATAAACGGAATATATCCACTTCAAAGAAAATTTGGAAAATAACAAAAGTATGAAGATGAAAATGAAAAATCACTCATTATTTTACTACCTAGAAATATCCACTTTTAACATTTTAGTATATTTTCTTGTATTCCTTTCTATTTCCACTCATTTTTGATATTTAAAATTGGGATATTAAAGTTAATATTCTCATTTTTTACTTAGTATTATGCCACACTTTTTCATTTCATTATTGAATATTTTAAAACATTTTTAATGACTGCATCATAGTGTAGTCTGTGGAGGTACTATAATTTTTGAATCACTCCATAATTTTGGACATTTGCAGTATTTCAGAATTGTAACCATTATATCTTAGAATATGTTTTTATATAAAACTCAGTTCATTTCTCTGATTATTGCCTAAGAGTAGATCCCTAGGAAAATAAATTAGTGGATCAAAGGGCAGGAACATTGTATTTCATAGTGTCTTATTATAACCACACTATGGTTATAATAAGTGCTATAATAACCACAAACTTAGTGACTTAAAACAACACTTGCTTATTATCTCCCAGTTCTGTAGGTCAGACGTCTGGTGGGTTCAGATGAGTACTCTGCTTGGGCTCTCACATGGCTTTAAATAAAGGTATCAGTGGCCTGGGCTCCTTTTTGGAGGCTCTGAGGGAGAGAATCAGCTTCTAGATTTATTGAGGTTGTTGAGAGAGTTCATTTCCCTCTCACAGATTCCACATGGCCTTCTCTATCTTCAAGCCAGCAATGGCAGGTTGAATCCTTTTCACCCTTTAAATCTCTCTGACTTCATTTCTGAGCCATCTTTCTAACTTCAACTAAAGAAAGTGCTCTGCTTCTCAGGACTCATGTGATTAAATTATCCAGGATAATCTCCCTATTTTAAGGGAGATTATATCAGCAAAGTTTCCCATTTCACATATAAAGTAACAGACTTGCAAGTTCCAATGATTAGGGTATGAACATTTGGCAGGGGTGGGGTGTGTAGAGACATGCTATAGACTGGGGAAATATATTCCAATTAACAAAAGACATATATACAGAATATATAAAGAACTCCTATTAATCCACAATACAAGATATATAACCTAATTTTAAAATGGCCTAGATTTGCACAAATCCTTCATAAAAGAAGACATGAAATGGCTATAAGACCCATGATAAGGTTCTGACATTGTTGGTCATCAGGTAAATGGAAATGAAAGCCACAATGAGACATCATTTCACATACCCTAGATAGACAAATACACGACAGTGCCAAATGTTGGTAAAGATGTAGAGCAGCTGGCACTCTCTTACATGTTACTGGTAGAAATGAAAGTGTTATAAGCACTTTGAAGCATTGTTTGCAATTTCTTATTAAGTTAAGCACACTCTTAGTAACCATCAATCCCTTGGATAGTTTATCATTTCTACCCATATTAAATGATTGCTTCTTAATTAACTATAAAGAGACTTTTCCTCTACACTGATTTCAGGATGTGTATATGTGATGAAATGAAATAAAAATGATTTAGGATTAGATATTTATTTTGCCAGAATAAGATGGCAGCTATTTTCTTGACAGTTATCAATATTAGTTATATGTCAGGTGGGCCACCGTGGCTCAGTGGCAGAGTTCTCACCTGCCATGCCAGAGACCTGGGTTCGATTCCCAGTACCTGCCCATGCAAAAAAAAAAAAGTTAAAAAAATATATATATATTAGTCATATGTCAAGGTAACAATGAAAATGGAGCATATATGAATAAGAAAGATAGTATATAGATTTTAAATTTTGATTCATATATAAATAATACACAGCCTTCTTTAACAACAGAAAAAAAATTACATCATAATCATTTGAAAAACTCATTTATTATATACCAATATACACTTTCTGTAATAAAAAAGCCTCCCAATACATTGAACCATCTTATAAATGAAATAAGAAAATATAATTTTCATCTGTTTACAAATGGAGTTAAATTAACTAGTACATTATACCATATATATGTCTGCCCTGCAATATATGTGGACTCTAATCCTGAAAATGGCCATGAAAAAAATGGTAATTAATTATTTGGCACTGTAGTATATTGCTCTTAAATATTTATGTAATTCTGTATGTTGATGTTTTCAAGTTAGACATTTCAAATGGTAAGGCATTCAAAATATATACAGATTTTACAGTTTTCCAATTTTTAATTAATCTTTGATATTTACATTTTTTTATATTCAAATTAAGCATTTTTTTCACACTCAGAAGGTACCTTTTCTGCTTTCTGACTATTTTCATACACTCTTTAGATGAATGGAAATAAAACTACATCTTAAAGATGCCATTCACCATTTTTTTCCAATAACAGTAACTCAAAAGTTATGATAGTTTCTAGTAATATCAATTTCCATAGCAGAGTGCACCATTTTATTATATCATGTCTCTTGAAAATAACAGGAAATAAATGAATATTTTCTTAGGGGCATTTCAGAAAAGCTATGATTTAGCAAGAACTCATTATCGTACTTGGCTTTTACTAAAATATAAAATATAGACCAAATGTACTGATTTGGAAAAAAAATAAACTGCAGAATTTCAATGCATTGCGTAGTAATTTTTAAATCCATTTTATGTAAGTATGCTATAGCAGTGAGCAAAAATGGTAGTTTGCATTTCTTTGTAGTGTTAACACTTTTATTTTTATGGAGAACTCTTCAACATTGTATTGAATGGCAAATGAATGTCAACCAATACCTGTGCATGCTACAATGAATTAAATTCTATTTTAGACATGCTGCATGAAACATACAACCTTCGTATTTATAATTATTTGCAAGTAAGGAACTTATTGCAAATAAGTTGTAGATGATTATGCTATTATTGTAAACACTGAAGAAGAATATTACTGAAGTATATATAACTTAGGTTTCAAATTTAAAATATTCCCACTAGACAGATACATACACATGGATTTGAGCCACCATCTTAATTCCCTGTCCCCACCCACAATAATATAAACGTTTTGACTGTGAGGAGAGAAAACTACATGTGTAAAAAATAAAAATCAAAGGTACCATATGTTAAAATTCTGATGACTACATAATAAGATTATTTACATAAACATATAGCAAATCACAGTTTCCTGCACTGAATGTTTATCAAATAAAAATGTATCAAACAATACTGGGCAGTGTATCTCCACATGAACTGTGGTCTTCTAAACATTGTGAATGAGATCGGAAGACGAGAGGGAGAGCACTGTGCAATGATGAAAGTAAGACAAGAGGACTGCAGATGACATTAAAAAGGCAGATACTTCCAGAACAAGCAGTCTTCTTATTAACATTTTTTGTTGCTCTGTAACTTAAATTAAGCCCCTCTCTTTATTAGTAAAATGTTTTAAGGACAGACAAAATATTCCTTTACTTTTAACCGTAAGATGCTATACACTAATATCTAATCATTCATGCCCCTTACAGAGACAGTTCACAAGACATGCCTTTTACTTCTGTCATTAAACAGACCCAGCATGTGCGAATTTGGGGAAAGACATTAACTAGTGATAGCTTTGCCACCAGGGCATTTTTGTTTGATGTTCTGAGAATATAACCATTTGGTACTTTTGGGGAGCTGGCTTGGGGGGTATTATCTGCTGACCATTACATGCAGCTACCCTTATATGTGCTTTTTCAGCAGCAAAAATATACCTTGATCATTTACGCTGCTCTAAACTTGGGTAGAAATGTGCACCACAGAATTTTAACACATAAACATCCAGTTTTGATAAAAAAAAAAAAAAAAAAAAAACAATGGTTCTGTCTTTGCAGGTGCCTGGTGAAATTACTAGTAAAGTCTTTGGAATCTTCCTGTTATTTCCTATGAATAACAGTCCAATAAAGATAACAAATGTCTTTTGGAGCATAATTTCCAATAAAAAAAAGTATTTTCCCTCTAGTTAATGATGCTCGGAATTTGGAGGATTGTAAATCCAGTCAATTATAATAAGTGCCATGCTTCCAATCATGAAGATGATTCCAATCACAAGGAAAATTAAAGCCTGCAATTCAGAGAGAACTTGTTAGAGAACAAAGAGAAACCATATTTACTTAGCATATTTTGCTTCTGTGTAATAAGTAAGGTGAAAAAGAGGAGGCCATAAATATTATATACGGTATTTTTCCAGCTTTGTAAAGCAAACAAATAAAAAAAAAAAGCCTGACATTTATGGCATATTCTTTTTTAAAAAAACTCAAAGAAATATGTGAATGTATATCTATATATGTATATACATATATACACACATTGATATTTCTGGATAATGGGTATGGATAATTTGGTTTTTTCTCTAGTTTTCTTTGCATAATTTTCCATTTTATACAATGAGTGAATTGCTTTGATAGTCATACTAATTGTTATAATAAATAAAATTAAAATATGTCAGAATTTTAACACTAAATGGGGCCTTATATACTACCACACAGACCATCCTCCTAATTCTATGTATGAGAAAACAGAAGGTAAAATTTTTTTCACTAGAAAGGATCTAGGAGATAATTTTACTCATTTTACGGCTGGTCAAACTGAAAATGGGTCACAAAAAAGGACAAATAACCTATCAAGAAGTCCAAGAAGGATAGGCTACATAAAGTGGGAGAATGGAAACCCTGGCAAGATGATGGAAGGAGCTTTTCATATGAAACTGTCCTCAAGTCCCTAGAGGCTCTTGACTCCCAGACAAAAACTCAGGGAAATTCAGTAAGAAGCATTCTTTTCAATCCCTAATATAGGACTTTATTAAGAAGTTATTGCTAATATTTTATGATTAGAAAAATCACAATTATTTCCATACATGTTTTTGTAGTACTATTATGGAAAAGAAATAAGCACTCTAGTTTAGTAAGATTATATTTTGTATCTAAAGATGTTAACTGGAAAATGAATGGTTCTGTTCTGGATCTCAGTCAACAGACAGATGAATGCTCCCATCGGGGGACAGAAGGGTTTTATGGAGGGGAAAACAAAAGCAACATCTTTTCTCTGGCCTGGAAAACCTAAAAACCACAGCTAAAATGTTTAAATTATTTCATAGCATTTCTAGGAAGCCTAATACCTTCCTGCATAATTTCACATGGGTTATGTAGTTTGGTGTGGAAACTGTTATTCACATGAAACATATATGGCTTTAAGAAAATTCCATTAGCTTTTGAAATGTAGGGCAGACTCAACAACAAAAAATTGATATTTGAAGATATAAAACCCTGAAATCATCTGAGTGCCACAGATCCATCCCTCTTTCCCTCCATCCAGCCCACTTTGAATTTGGTTCTTATTTATCAGTTCATGTTTCTGAAACATGTGTTGTTGAAGAATACCGTAAAATGGGGAAGATTGCAAGCCTTACTTACTCCAATCTTTTGGGGTGACCTAAGAGGTTCTTTCTTGACAAGTCTAAGGTAAAAAGCTGCTGGAAGAATGAAAATCAGCATAGTGGCAGAAGAAGCCCCTGAGAGGAGAAACACAGGAAAAGTCAGTGCCTTACATAGCAGGTCTTGCTCAGCAAGGCAGTAAGCAAGGATACATGCTTTAAAAAAAACAAACCGAATATTCAGCTAATTTATCCTTTTTAGTGCTGAAAGCACACATTTAAAACACATGAGTTCATCTTGGTTGCTTATTCATAGGAAATATACAAAGAAAATTAAAATTGCCTAGCATCATAGCTGCATAATAAGTATACATAACATATAATAAGCAATAAGAAAGTTGAACGTAATAAAACTTCAAAGGTGATTAGTAATAGAAATATACACTAAGGAGGAACTCACCACATAACCTTCCTATCTGCCTCTTAATTTTCAAGTTGCCTACACCTGTTTTTTAAAACTTTTATAATGTATTTTAAAATTTGAGTAACCCCTTAATCCATAGAATGAAAAGTCAAATATATTAACAGGTTATACAGTTAAGGACAATAATGTGCTATCATCAACCTCCTCCTCTAAAAAAATCCTTTGCAGTGGTACAATGGTGGCTCAGTGGCAAAATTCTCACCTGCCATGCCAGAGACCCGGGTTCATTTAATTTCCCGGAGTCTTCCCATGGAAAACAAAACAAAACAAAAAGGATATATATATCCTTTTCTGCTGAGCTGATTCTCATAGACTTGAGAGAGCTTCTTATAGTAAACTCTATTTTCCTGATTCTTTTCTTCATAACAAAGAGTTAAGACCTAGGTCCAAATCCTGGGCCTACTACAAGACATGGCTTCATTTGTAGGGAGCTCAGTCTCATCTGTCAGAAAAGGCAGCTGGACTAGATGACCATAATATTTTCTTATCCTGGGAATTGCTTCCAATGTCACTTGAGAGGGAGGTAAGGTGACTAGCTTAGCACTGGAGCAGGGTAAATGGGACTCTCTGAGTCCAAGATGGACCAAGAATCCTTAACTATCCCAGCACAGGCTCCCTGTGTACATCATTTAAGGAAACATATGCTTGCATTGATCGAATAAAAGTCTTTCTAAAACTTACCTATGAATCCAAATATGTATTTTATAGTTGGCACAAGGATGACCATAATATTGTTAACTGCAATAAGTATTGCTGCAATCAAGAAATGTCTTATCCAGCTAAAGGGTCTTTTGGGAAATAAGAGTGTGATCACTGATGTACGAATCTGTAATGAAAAAGTTCAAAGACAAGGGCCACTTCTTAGTTTTTTGGCTTTAATTACTATTTCAAATATTCTCATCAGTCTAAAGCACTTTCTTTCTTTTCCTTTTACTCTCAAAGAAGATCTTGATTTTTTTTAATGTTTAAGATAGAGTGACTGTCAATTTTCTTTGGTAATATATCATGCTCACTTTCTCAGTTTTCAGAAATTTTTTGGTAAAAGTAATCTAAGTCAGAATGAAATAAAATTTATGATAATATATAATTCAGAAACAAAAAAACACATTGCTCTCTAATTAGTCTTTTCAGATTGGATTAAGTATTCAAGGAGGCATTACATTGATTTATACATTATTACAAAAGGAGTTTTTACAAACCTAGGTTTTTTTAATTTTGCATTTTATTTAAAAATATGAAACTTTTTGTAGTCCTTTGTACTCATTCTCCCCTGTGACCCCCCCCACCAAAGATTATAAATCCAGGCATATAAATATATATATATATAAAGGCAGGATTTAGTAATCTTAACATTCTTGAGATATTAAGATTAGAATCTTGCACACAGCAGGTGCTCAATTAATGTTATTAAAATGAACAGTAACAATCTTTCCCCTCCCTTCAGGAACCTTAACAGATTTCATCTCTGTTTCAGCAGCTGAAATAAGCAGGTAAAAGGTCAAGAGTGGCTCCATTTGCAGAAGCTGCTCAAATTACTTCAGGGTATCAAGATAAAGAGATACCTATGGGTAGAGGAGGGAGTGCTGTTCATGTTTGAACAGTTTAGCAAAGTTGAAAATACTCTTATCTTTAGAATCTTTTACTTTTTGCCATAGTAAAATTAGTCTATTGGTTTTTCAATAAGTGAGTACTTTAGTTCATTTTTAGAAATGCTAGTTTAAATTTTTAGTTCCGAAGCTCTGAATGAAAATGGGAACTCATAAAGAAGGTGTTAAATATATTTTGAAACACATGTTCAAACGACAAAAACTCCAAGCTGAATCTCTCGCAGTTTCTAATGTGGCATTCCTTTCCTACTATTCTACCAAAAATTAAAGCCATCTGTTTAGATTTAAAAGGCAATTTCAGTTATTTGAAATTAGTGGCAAACCAGAAAGTCATTGAAATGGTTTGAGTGACTTTGTAGAGGATTTTTAAAAATTGGATTAGTCAAAATTATGAAACCCATTCTGAAAAGTAGGCAGAGAAAAGCAAATGGTGCATTTATTTTGCCCAGCAGCCTATAAACTCTACATTATGACCTGCAATTAGTGCTTATTCAGTATTGTCCAAGCTGGTTTAATTAGTAGACTTAGAAAAATCTTTTCATAATACATGAATAGTTCTTAAGGACTTTTCTGAAAGTGTTAAACTTATTCAACAGTGTTCATATCCAAAGTTCTATATCTTTAAAAGATTCATTTTCAAGTAGAGATCACAACTATTGGTTTTAGTTCTTTGTTAATATTGTACATTCAATTCAGTCAGCTGAGTAGAGGCAATCCTATACTTTCTGGGCCTCTAAATATAAGTGCAGTTTCCTAAGGTCTTGTGGCTCCCAGAAAAGACTGAGGTTTGGCCTAATGATGTAAGAGTTTGTAAGAGTTCAGAAAGTTTACAGGGATAATGGGGAGATTGTTGGAGTAAATGGTGCAAGCTGGCACCTCACAGTGAATAAGGAATAACAAAATCCCAAACAGAATTGTTTATAGAGTTTACAATGCATTCCTGGATATCACTTGAGAGCAAACATGGAGATAGTGGGCTTGGTGGTGGTTGTGAGTGTTGGAAAAGAAGAAAAAGGAAATTTGATGGTCATTCCACGTTAAAATGCTGTCCTGAGCGGGGATGAACCTGGGATCATCTCATCCTCAGTACTTGTATTTACTGATATCAGGACAGTGTGGCACCTCTGGCTCTTCAGCCACATTGCCTGCTCTTCCACATATCTCTGTGCCCTTTTCTCTACTGACACAAACTAATAAGAACCTGGAAATGTGGGCCAAGTGCTGTGGGTGGGGAATGTCCCGGCCACAGCCTGAGACACAGAATCCTTCTGCAAAGGTTCTGTGCAGCTCTAGAGAATATATCTATTTCAAGAAACAGTATCCTGAACAGGACCTGTCAGGAAATGCTGTGTTCTGATATGGAAACCCAATGTGAAGGTCAGATATGCGGAGGCGGGATAGAAAATGGATGCCTTATTTCTGAATTCTTATTTTTTAAAATCAACTCTCCCATTACTTAGAAGTGCATCCGTTTTACTTTGTAGGATTGTTTAGGGAAAGGGTACTGGAAATAGATCACTACTCTATGCCAGTTCGTGGAATATCTGTCATCTTTCTGTAAGTATATCTCCATTCAAAACAGGAGACATGAAGGCAATATGAGTGAAGATGATGATTTTACTATGATAAAATGGAAGAGAATTACCTAGAGGATCCCAGAAATGATCTCCCTTTTAAGGTGTGGCAAGAGGATTTTGAGTCTGTGTTTTTAATAAACTTGTAAGAATGATTTGATTTTTTCATGTGGATGTGTGAACTTTATTGCAAAAACTGGAAATGGCAGCATCAAAAATCCTTAGGGAGGAAGGGCTGGCCCATATTGGATGCCCCCACTAAATATCACCCCACTCTACATAAGAAAGAGAAAAGAAATGTTGGGCTGCTGGTGAAAAAGCTGTAGTCTTAGTCCACTTCATTTATTCATTTGTTCAACAAATATTTCAAGCAATTACTATGTGCCTTGTACTAAGAAGGGACAAAAAAATGAACCTAATTGAAGAAAAGAAAGATAATAGATAGAGTCATTGAAGGGAAAAATAACCCAAAACTATTGTCTCTCTTTGGGTTCCTAAGGAAAAGAGCCCATTATCATTTGTTGAAAGAAGGGGGTCACAATACCTAAAACTGATAGATTTTAATCCAAATTAGGTTTTATTTGTTTGCCTGTTTTACTAATTGTATGTGGGGATATCAAGGTAAAGTAAATAAATGTATTGGTCAAGAGTTTCTTAATTCAAGTAACCTTTTAGGAGAAACATGCTGTGACTCAGAGTTGAGACACTGAAAATCTTGGCTCTCAACTGTAACAAACAAACAAACAAACAAACAAAAGCACCAATAATAACTGCTATCACCTGGGAGAAATGTACCTGAATTTAGCTTTGTTTATGACTTGCTTGTGACAAGGTTGTTGTCAGTCACTAGCTCTATGCCATTTATGGAGACTTGGCTCACTTAGCCCAGATTTTCACCCAAACTGAGATTCATGGCAAGCGTCAGCATGAGAAATAACCTATGTTTTATCTGAAAATCGCAATTTATGCACTTCAAGAAAACACAAGACTCATTTGGAGACTGTTTTTCTTAGCACACATTGTTGAGCTCATCCTGTGTGCCTGTCACTGTGTAGGTCCCTAACCTCCAGGGACTTATAACTTCTTGGGGAAGCAAACATGGATACAGATCTTTTTCAATGTAGTATTTTAAGGGTGAAGACCCAATTATGTGCAAAATGTTTCACAAATGTTAATATTGCATGGAAATCCATAATAAAGCATAGCATTAAGTTATTTTTCTGAATTTTGGTTCTAATGGGCATCTAATGAAAGATTATAAATTACTGCTGTTCCTGATAGTCAAATTTACACCAGAGCTTTCTTATTTGTCACGTAGGGGAAGAATTTCTATAGAGAGGTCTGGATTTTCAAGGTTGAGGTGAAATTCTCATCTAGTAAATGAAAGGCCTATTTTTCTTCCCATTATCATGATTGCAGCCATTGGCACATGCTTTGAGCACTGCATTAATTCAAGTATCACCAAATAGCTGTGTGACCATGCTCAAGCTGGAGACCTCAGTTTAAAAGCACTATGCTTGAAGCTTATGAGTGGAGCAATATGGAAGCACATAATGGATTCAAAATGCTGTGATTCAGCGATGAGTGCCTACTATGTGCCAAAATTTAGTCAATCAAATCTTTACCATTCAAAAAAGAACTCCAGATATTCTTTTTGCAGTGAAGCTATTTGCTTGGAAGTTTTATCCTACAATATATCTTCTGCGTATAACTGTCTTCTGCTTTATACCTAAGACTGAGCTGATTTTAGGCTAACACTGTGGGTGTGCCATCTGAAATAGTTTCATATGTATTAGAGTGAAGACATTAATTAAAAGTAAAATATTTGCCACTATAGTATAAAGATCTGATTTCATGTACTTATGAAAAAGCAACGTGCCAAAAAAATATCTTAGCACACAAGCTACATTTAAAGCAACCACAGTATCGTTATATAAGTAGTTCTCATATCCTGGACCCTGTATGGAACATTCTGTACAAGACAGTGCTGTCTACTGTGTCACTTATTTTTTCCCCTAGAATGAATGAGTAAATTCAGTGTTTATGAAAGGAGAAGAGTTGCAGCAAGGAGAAGACTTATGTTTATCCATAGGTAGTGGTTTTAGCTCACACAGTACAAATCTCCACTACCAGCTCTACTCTGTGATTCCAGAACAAACTGACTCCAATGGCAAATGCCAAGAAGGGGCAACCCCAGTATGAGTTTGGCAGAAGGCATGTGTCAATTTCAGAAGAGGAGGAGATATATGGTGGATAACGTAACTATTTTTCAAGAAATTTGGTTCTGGCGTATAACTTACTTAATATGAGTCCCTTTCTCATTAACCTTCAAAGTATTAATTAAATAAGCTGACTTTTTGATGTTTTTACAACAGAACAAATTGGAAAAAATGAAATGCCTTCAAAACTGGGGTGAAAATGCAATATGATTTTAAAGTTGATGACTTTGGTTTGCAAGTTTCAGAAGTTATATGAACCCCTACTATTTTTGAATTAATCCACTAGATAGAAGCTCATGATCTACTTTTTGAATTTGAGATTAAATTTTCTTTAAAAATACTTTACACCTCCAAATATTTGTGGCACTTACATATTAAATGGGGAATTTTAAGTGACACATAAAATAATAATGTCCTCGGGCATTGCAATTGAAAACATACATTAGAACATGCGTTTCTGTCTATGAGATCAAGCAGGTTTCTTCCATCAAAGCTTTGTGCACTTACTGGGAACAGGACAATGGGTACGGTTAGGGTGACTGCTACAAGGACCGCCAGGCGCACCATGAGGAGAGGGGTGTCAAATGTGTAGACTGTGATGTAAGCATGAAGTAATTCATCTTCAACTTCTCCTGCAAAGAGAAAGAAGAGAACTGAGTCCACTTGGTGTTATCAAGTCTGCACTGGCTAACTATGCTAATATTTTACTGAGGTTTGTAGTAGAAGGGGCCCATGTCTGGGAATTTAAAACCTCCATTCTTATCCTGTCTGAGTTTTATTATCTATGTGATTTTTGTTCAAATGAAGCCTTTATACAGGGGCAGGTCCAGATTTGGAGCCCCCAAAGCTTATACAGTTGCAGGAGCTAATATAAAATTGCTAAGGCATTTCCCTAGCTCATTAGCATCATGGTAAACTCATCACTGTTCTACAAAAGCATCACAAAATTGACAAAAGATTGATGTTGTAGGGGTGGTAAGGCCCACACTCCTCCAGCCTCTTACCAGTTGACCCCTGCCCAGTTATCCCTGGCACTGCTTTGCTGAACGCAATATAGAAATCTTAGGACAAATGACCTCTAAAGTTTTTGCAAGTTATGACAACAATTATGACTCCATCATGATATTGAAAAGCATACTTTTAGACTTTTAAAGGTTCTACTACTCTTATGAAACTCAGAATAAGTATAAGTACCATGAAAGGCTGAATTAATGTGATTTTACAGGATCTCTCAATTAATTTTTAGAGATGAAGATGCTGCTCCCCTTGATAACTCCAAACAGAAATGACGAGATACCTATGATATCAGGTGTAGTTTAATTTGCCCACTACTCCCCTCAAAATTGACAAAAAAAGGTGAAAATACCTTTCCTTAACTCACAACCAGTAAGAAATTAATGTCTAATCTAAATCAAATGTTTGGTGAATAGTCAAAAGTAGAATAAGACCTAAGCAAATAGTGTGCCTCCCCCATATATTTCTTTTCAATTTAGCATGCAATCAATTTAACTTCCCAAGTCAGTCAGAAAAAAAATCCAAGAAGTTAATACATATGCTTATGTTGATATATTAATTAGCGTGGACTTAAGCTATCAGGTCAAAGTTTGATTCCTGAAGTTTGTCTAATGGGCCACACTACATGGACGGGAATAATTATCCTACTCATGTTGTGTCCTTTAAGATGCCATAAAGGAAATATTTTGGGCATAAATATTTTTTCCATTTACGGAAAAAGTTTCTTCTTCCATTTTTCTTTTTGATAATAAATTCCAGATGTAAGGGAATTCTGTCATGCGCCTCTCTTTTCTTAGGAAACCATTCACAATGACAGGATAGAATGATATGTCAGGAAATATGTCTACAACTCCAAGTCCCCAGATTTGACTAGAGTGGTAAATAAGAAGCAATAGAAACTCAAGTACTTTATACTTTTCTGCCAGTTGCGTGGTAGGTAGTTATGCCACCAAAAGAGATTCACAACATGTAAATGTGGCCATTCTTATTATTTCTTTTTTTAAAAAAAATATTTTTATTGACAAATCTTTACACACAAACAGTCCATACATGGTGTACAATCAATGGCTGACAATATCATCACATAGTTATGTATTCATCACCATGATCATTTTTAGAACATTTGCATCACTCCAGAAAAGAAAGAAAAAGAAAAAAGAAAAAACTCATACAACCTATACCCCTTTACCTGTCCCTTTCATTGATCACTAGTATTTCAATCCACCCACAATTTTTACCCCTTATCTTACCTGTTATTTATTTATTTTTTTATCTATATATTTTTACTCATCTAACCATACCCTGGAAAAAAGGAACATTATACACAAGGTTTTCACAATCACACAGTCACATTGTAAAAACTATATAGTCATACAGTCATCTTCAAGAATCAAAGCTACTCGAACACAGCTCAATAGTTTCAGGTATTTCCCTCCAGCCACTACAATACCCCATAAACTGAAAAGGGATATCTATATAATGTGTAAGGATAACCTCCAGGATAAACTCTCGACTCTATTTGAAATCTCTCAGCCACTGACACTTTATTTTTTCTCATTTCTCTCTTCCCCTTTTTGGTCAAGAAGGCTTTCTCATTCCCATGATGCCAGGTCCCGGCTCATCCTGGGAATTCTTTCTTACTTTGCAATGGAGGTTTACACCCCTGGGAGTCATTACTCCCTGTGCTGGTTTAAAAGGATGTATGCCCCCTAGAAAAGCCATGTTTTAATCAAAATCCCATTTCATAAAGGTAGAATAATCCCTATTCAATACTGTATGTTTGAAACTGTAATCAGATCATCTCCCTGGATGATGTGATTTAGTCAAGAGTGGTTGCTAAACTGGATTTGGTGACGACATTTCTCCACCCATTTGGGTGCATCTTGATTGGTTTATTGGAGTCCTATAAAAGAGGAAACGTTTTGGAGAATGGGAGATTCAGAGAGAATAGCACCACAAAGCAGAGAGTCCATGAGCCAGTGACCTTTGGAGATGAAGGAAAACGCCTCCCGGGGAGCTTCATGAAACCAGAAGCCAGGAGAGAAAGCTAGCAGATGATGCCATGTTTGCCATGTGTCCTTCCAGCTGAGAGAGAGAAGCCCTGACTGTGTTCGCCATGTGCCCTCTCACTTGAGAGAGAAGCCCTGAACTTCATCAGCCTTCTTGAACCAAGGTATCTTTCCCTGAATGGATGCCTTAGATTGGACATTTCTATAGACTTGTTTTAATTGGGACATTTTCTTGGCCTTAGAACTGTAAACTAGCAATTTATTAAATTCCCCTTTTCAAAAGCCATTCCATTTCTGGTATATTGCATTCCAGCAGCTAGCAAACTAGACCACTCCCCTTCCCACATAGGGGGAAGGGGAGTGAGCTCACCTGTCGAGTTGGCTTAGAAAGAGAGGCCATATCTGAGCAACAAAAGAAGTTCTCTGGGGCTGACTCAGGCATAATTATCAGTAGGTAGATTAGTCTATCCTTTGCAGGAATAAGTTTCATAGGGGCAAACCCCAAGATCGAGAGCTTGGCCAATTGATTAGGTTGTCCCCACTACTTGTGAGAATATCAGGAATTTTCCAAATGGGGGAGTTGAATATTTCCTCCTTTGTCCCAATTTCCCCAAAGGAACTTTGCAAATACATCTTTATTCACTGCCCAGATTACTCTGGGATATATCAGAGTATCACACTAATCTGGACAAACCAACAAGATCCTACACCCTATTTAAGATTCTGTGTACTTATGGTGCTCAACTAAAATGACCATACAAGTTAGGAAATGCCCTGCCCAAAATATAAGTTTTGCACCAAATGAAGATCTCTCCCTTTGGTCTAACACAGAAGTTGGAGTTTTAAAATGTAGACAATATCATCCTTTACCCTGTATTCTGATCTACCCCAGTCCTATGCAGATCAGTTTCATTCATAGCTCGAGTTGAAGTCTGATCCCTTTTTCAACTTTTTAAACAGTTCCTGTATGGTGTAGTGCTGACTTCCAGAGCTCTAACTCTGAATCTCAGGTGTCAGATAAATACCTCAAGTTTCTGGGAATGACCAGGTTATATACATACAGCTCAGTGTCCACTCTCATTTTGTCTAGTCTAAGATAGACTAAGAAATCAAGCCAAAAATTTTCAAAAATGCTATCTATCTCTGAAAGAAAATAATCTGAGGGAAATTTTTTATAAAACACATGTATTTTGTAAATACATATATGGATTTCCAACAATTCACAAATTGTTGGAAGCCAGAGTGTTTCAGGCCCCATTTCCATAGGTCAAGTGGCAAAGTTTAACTGAGTATATGGCATCAATAACTCATGCTGCTTATAGAGGGCAATTAAAAGAATTATACCTAATTGGGTTAATGATCAGGCTAATCAAGAATTGCACAAGGGGAATGACCCTGAAAAAGTGACCTACCATAGAAGGTCAGATAGCCAAAGAGGGCAGCAAGCAGGTACATGATGAGCATCCCCGTGATGGAGACATTGGACACTGTTTGCATCTTCCTCTGGGACCGGCTGAAAAGAGAAGAAACACTGAGCTCTGCTTCTTAAAACTTATAGAAATATCAGTTTATAAAACTAAAATGAAATTCAATAAAGAAAGAATGCATGTCTGTGTTGCTCATAATAAAACCACATCTAGTGCATAAACTTAGAGCTGATTTAAATTTGTCTCAGATAGCTGCTGAGGATTTATTTCCATTTTTCTTAAACATTCCTTCAGTCTTAGAAACAGCCATTTCCCTAGAAGAGGAAAAGCTTATTTCACGTCAATAAGTAAGCATGTCCACTGAATGTAATTAACATAAAGACATAAAGATTTAATTAAGAATATAATGAACATAAAGGTCAAACAGGCTCCTAATGTAAAAAGCTTTTGTGTGTCATGGTGAGATGAATTTAATGGGGAAAAAAACCGAATAGAAACAGAATAGCACTACTTCTAGGAGTTCAGACTTCCAGGAAGCCTGATATCATCACCTGGACAGCTTCTGGAAACCCATTCTAGAGGACACACAGCTGTGGTCATTTGTTAGGTCTCGAATGTAACCACAACGAGTGAATAATAGAAATTGTTCCCCCAAAAATTTATGAGGTAAACAAGAATTTATGGGGATGTTATTGCTATTTAGTGAGAATGAACACTGGAATTGTTGATATCTGGGTTAAAGGAGTTGAGAATTACAATGCGACATTCTCTCCTAAGTATAAAGAGGGGAGCTGCTGTGCATAGGCTCAGACCCCATTTTGTTCTCAAGTAGAGGTCAAGCTTGAGGGACTAACCCCCCAAAAATAGGGGATTAACAAATCATAGGATATTAGGTGGAAGAAACAAGATTGTCCAACGTGTCCATTTGATAACTGACAAGGAAAGCAGATGGTGTAACTCTTGTGATGAATGCCTTTTAAACAAGGCATGGGGACTGTCTACCGATAACAGTGGCTTGGGCAAGGTCTCCCTATCCCTAATCTTTTGTCTTCAGGATATGGTCACTTCCAATTCTGATGACATTACTTTTTCCTGCCAAAATCCAAATCCAAATTCCCCACCCCTGCCAAAACCATTATAGCTACAGATTCCTCCATCTGCTCTGAACCCTTCTCCTGGACTGTTTGGTTGGAGGAATAGGGGAGAAGGAAGCCCACTGAGAGGGCTGATTCACACTTTAATGCTTAAAGCACATTACTGAAGAGTGGTTGTAGCATAAACTTTCTCTGAAGAGAAAGCTAGAAACCATGCTTCTGCATAAAGACCCTTTGAATACGGGAACACATTTTGAAAGCAAGTTAGAAATGCTCATATGATGACTGCCTTACTCTTTCAGTTCACTGTAGATGGGAAGGACCTCAGGGTGGCATACAAAAGCAAATGCTAGGATAGGAATTGCATAGGCCGTCTGAAAAACAAAGACAACACCGAAAGTTTAGCCTTCCAATGCAGATGGAAATCCCAGGCCATCTCCATTTATGAAATAAAAACTCAGAGGCCACATTTCAAGCCTCATTAGAGGGCTAGGTCTCTTACTCACCCGGGAGTTGAAAACAAAATATTTTGGTTGACACTTGTCATCAGTATGGGCTTCATACGCTACTCCACTGTCATGAAGAGGACTCTTGGCCTGGTTTTCATCCAACCCTGCAGGATTCTGGTGGGTATAATCCATCATGAAGTTGACACCAGTACTCTCAGAGTTATTGGGTAATGCTACCACGTGCATCGTGAGTGTATTGTTAAATGTCATATTTCCAACATTGTGATCCAGAATAGGCAGAGGGCAGGGTATTTGGAATTTCTTGTAAATCACCTAAATCCAGTCATAAAAAAAAAAAAAAGTCAGCCTGCTGAGGAAAAATAATAAAATAAAAATTCATATGCATGGTTTATTCAGGGTGGGGGAAACTCTGCTGAGGATTCCTTTTAGGACTAATGGACACCAGAGACTGCCTCTATCCTCTGTTCTAAGGGATAGGTTGGAACTATAGTTGACAGCCCTGCCCTTTACAGTCAATAGGACAGTATTTTGCATGAATTCATCCCAAGCCACGTTCATATCCTTCCATGAAAAAGGAATGCGAGTCATCAAAAAATAACTCCTCTCTCGTTGCCTCTTCGAGGAAATGTTTTAATTTTGGCACCCATAATATTGTAAGACACTCCTGGTTATTTTTTGTTTGTTTTTTCAGGGCGGGGGTGGAGGAGTGGTAAGCTTTCTTCTTTAATTTCACTTTTGTTGCCCTCTCTTCATGGATAGAATGTATGATAGAAAATGGCTAATTCATGTGAATATGACTAATTTTATAGCCTGTGCATTTCTCTTGTAGGATTCTTTACTTCTTCCTCCTCTCTTCTAAATACTGGTTTATTGTCATGTCTCTGCTTAATGCATTCACTGGGTATACACCCAGTGTACCTAGAAAATGCCATTAGCAGCTACCTTGACATTCTAGCTCAACTATTTTTAAACTACTCTTTTCTTATTCCAAATTAGAATACAAGAAATCGATTGTGATGCAAGAACTATTTCATGCTTTTGAAGTGTTTGAGCAAAAATGAGGGCACTAATTCAGTACTAAAAGCATTTCATGGTGCACCAAGCTACAGGGATCATGACAATAAATCACTTACCACACTGACAAAAAACACCATACATGTAAGAGAAAATCCACTGGTATAACCAAGGTAACCTAGGAGTTAGCAGAAAAATTCTGGAAGGTGAATATTCCATCTACAATCAGCTTATCTATTAGAATATAAAATGCAAATAAAAATATTCTCACATGAAAAATGGCTTTACCTAAATTTTTAAGAAGAGAAAGTGGAAGAATAATCCCAACAGATACAAATATAACGAGGTAGTTGCCATTGAGGTACCATTCTCTAGAAGAGAAAGAGAAACAAGACTGTGAGGATCAGAAAAGATGAAGTAGAATGAGTCAGTTGATGTTATAGAGATAATATAGGACATACCCAGTATTTTCTTCAAGTCCCATGAATGCTTTGATTACTTCAGGTAGTTCATATTTAATAATAAAGAGGTAGCTTGACATTGCTAAAAAGGAAAACATGATAGCTCAGTGGTACACATAGCACTCAAGACACATTTATGTTAAAAGAAGTCATGACATTTGGAACATCCTTTCTTCTCAGTATGATGAGCATATAATCCCCCATATGGAAAGAAAAACCATCATGTATTTTGCATTGCTTCCAAGTTCTTTTCAAAAATAGATATTATTTGGCTCTTGCATGTGGACCTTTGTTGACAGTACTAATGCTGATTCTGTTTTAAATCCAGGTCTGTGGGTTTTAGTGAAGCTACATTTTCAAAATTTTACCTTTATTAGTTAAAAATCATCATGGCCCTTCTGACTGTCCCTGTTTGGGTGTCTATAACTTGGGCCAGGGTCTGGCAACAAAAGGCATGAGCCAGAGAAAAGAGGGCAGAATTGTAGGTTAGAGTTGAGTAGACTGCACAGTCTGTTGGCTTTTCCCAGTTGTGCATCAATCTAGCCTTCTGTGATTCTCTGAAGGGACATACAAAGTCTAAGACAGATTATTACCTGAACTGGTATCATCCTGGATTGATTAAAGAATACAGAAGATGATAGCTTCTCTCCCATTTGTCAGTGAGGGTTTTCTTTTTTCTCTCTCTCTATCATAGTATACCTTTGGCCAAATAAGAAATTATTCAAAATGCTAAAAATCTTGAGCTTCTAGGTAAGTGATAGATGGTGATCATACACTCTTTTGAAAATCTGATAAATTCTATAAACTCTCTTCCTAGAAAAATTTAATTTGTACATTTGTATGACCTACAATTTTTCCTACAATTGTAAGGATTTATGCAACACCCTATCCTCAAGTCCATCAATGAAGTAAAGTATGATATTAATTTGCTAATTACATGGTCAAAAGACTCAATGAAAAATAAAACCAAGTTTTGCATAGTATATTTAAGTCTATGCTATATCCTTATGGTGAATTTTTGCTGAGACATTTAAACATATATCTGAGTTGCATGTTGAACTATTAATGGCTTAAAAACATTTCCCTAACATCAAACAACTGATAATGGAGGTAATGATTCCACACAGTTTAATTCGTTACGTTATTTCATTTGATCATCTGAAAAGCCCTGTGAAGCAAGGAGATATATGCTATAATTCTCATTCTCCAGTTGAGGAGATAAATATTTTATTTTATTGTATTGTATGTTGCATGGTGAGATATAAATATTTTAAAGAGGTTAAATGACACATCCAGATCACATAGTTTGAAAATGACAGACCATTTCTAATATATAAATTTCCTGACTCTGGACCAGTACCTCTTCTCTATTGTCAAAATTAACTGATCTGTTCTCTGTAAGCATTATGTGGTTTAACTTTACAAAGACCTTGACTAAAGTTAAGTTGCACAGAAAGTAAACAGGAGAGGTATTTCTGATTAACTGGCACAGAGAGATACCATTCAATTTAGATCTATTAATTGCTGACTTCCAGTGATGTCCCTACTGTTAATGTGTTTGGCCTTCAGAAATTCAGAATGATCCACAGCTGCCTGGGAAATGCCAACATTATGCTGCTAAAGTTAAAACAACTTTGGTAACTGTTCATTTTTCAAGGGATTGAGAAAATTAAACGCTTTTAATGGAATTGCTAAATACAGAAATACAAATGATTTCCCTGCTACTAGAACAGCCACTAGTTATATGGAGTAACTAACTGACAGTATTTCAGGGATGGTATTATGAAATTTAGTCTGACTTCCTTAAAGCCACATTTCTTAGGTGTATGTATCTGACTGAGAGACCACTTTGCAATCCCATTATTTAAGCATAATAATGGCTTCATTGTGAACTACAGGTGGTGGGTTCAAGGCTACATATGTTCATGTCCAGTTATTTCAGTTGCCAAGGCAGGTAAATTAAATCAACTGTGAGGTGATGCCATGAACTGTTTGATCATTTCCATGTTGATAAAGATGTAAAACTGTCTCTTTGGTGGGGAATGGGAGGGGATTTATAAGCGTGTGGCCCCAACCAGTGAAATAAATGAGATAATCCTGTTGTCATTGCCAAATTCTACCCAGGATTTTAGAATTATATATAAAAATATGAAAATAAACACAAATCATAAAGATATGGACAGATTTTATTTATATGCTTGTCAATAATCTATTATCAGGAGCATGTATAGTTGGACAAAGGTTATTAAAAGAATTACTCCATTTCAGAAATCCTAGATAAGTTTAATTAAATCCCAATGAGTTTATTTAACAAAAGGAGTGCCACCTTGCAAGATATCTGTGCAAATTTATTCACTGAAGCTTTGTCATAGTGAGAAATTAGAAACGACCTCCCACTCTTCATCAGTGAGAGATTCAGTAAGCTGATTATGGTACATATGGAAAACTGGAAAATTGGAAAAAATGGAAAATTCTAAAGCCATTAAAAAGAATGACATGAAATACATTCAAAGCAAATTGTTAAATAAAGAAAGCAAGCTATAAAACAATATTATGAGATTATCCAATTTTTACAATAATAATATATTTGTTAAATTCAGTATAGAGGAAACCTGGAGAAGTTATTTCTGAGGTGACAACATAAACTTTTTAATGATTTATATATTTATGTAATGTTTAATTTTTCACATTAGCATACGTTTGTTTTATAATTATAAAAGACCATTTGTAAAAACATCACAGGGGCTTCAGAGACACAGTTATTAAAGCTGGGAATGGGGGGAGGAAGGAAGCAGATACTGAACTCTTATTATTTGCCATATATTATGTTGTCTAACCCTTACAATTACCTTGTGAGAATGAAGCATTACTCTCATAGATGGAAACATGAGACTTGGTAAAGTGATTTTCCCAAGGTCACAAATAATATGTGTAATAGAAACGGACTCTGTTCAGGTTTATCAGACTCCAAAATTCTATTCTATACCTCAAAAATTTTAAAAATATCTTCTTAAAAGCTGTACAAGACCAGATACATGCAAAGAGGGCCAAGGGAGCCCAGGGGAAGTAAAATCTAACAGTCAATGAAGGGAGGGACCACAGTCACAGCAAGTGAACGTGGGGGGTTGGAGGGGAAGGAAGGAGGGGGAGGAGAAGGAGAGAAAGAGAACAAATGAGAATAAGTGAAAGAGAGAATGTGTGTTAGGGTTGGAGAGTCATCAAAGACATTTGAGGGGAGGAAATAACATGGGCAAAGAAGGCGTCATGGAATTTTTAAAGTATTAAAACCATTAGGGAAACTGAATAACGTTTGTTATGGTATGATATCTATGAGTATAGATAGGCAAGATAGATAAAATAAAGGTAGATAGATAAATAGACAGATATGAGCATTGGTAGTAAAGGTATGTTGGTGTCAGAAAGGTAAGCAGGAAACAGATCATGAAGAGCCTCATGTGTCAGGCCAAGGAATTTTAATTTTATCTTGAAAATGATGGAGATGTGCTGAAGAATTTTATGCATGGGAACTGAACTTGAAAAAAGTTTATCTGGAGGATGAAATAGACATGGGAGTGGAGAAAACTCAAGGCAGAGACCATTTACACAGCTACTGCAACAATCTGAGCCAGCAAAGATGATAACCTGAACTATGGCGGTGAGAATGGAAGGAGGGAGTCTCAGGAGATAAGGAAGAAATAGAACGGGCAGGAATTGGCATTTGGTTGTATGATCAGGGTTAGAGAGAAGGGAAAAATTTAGGATAACATCCAGATTTCTGACTTAAGAAAATTGCTGGCTGGTGGTGATGTTCATTGAGAGAAGAAAGAGCAGAGGAATAGCAGGCTTAGGGACTGGGTAGGAGGGGAGGAAATAAGTGCCACGGGTGGAGAGACAGTCTGGGCCATGCGGAAGGCCACAGCCAGTAGGACATTTCAAATGTGGGTCTGAATGCTTTCTAAAGGTCTAAGACATAAAATCTTAAGTTATTGTGAACCTGGTGGAAAAACATATCATTGGAAGCAGTATTAAAAATATATATTTCTGGGCTCTGCTATAGAAATTATAATTCAGTAGGAATTATAAAGATCTGTAGAACCAAGTAATCTGTGATTTATAATGCTTCTGATGTGTTGCATAACTTCTAGAGACACTCTCCAGTTAGCTGGCTCAGTGCAGACTGTGTCTTAAGGACCACTGTTTTGGATGTCTACATACCCCTCCCCAGATACTTAATATTCAGATTTATGGGGAAAAAATCCTACATAGGATTCTGGCAATGACAGAAATAAGCACTGGTAATTTCATTGTTGAAAGTAATAATTAAAGCCATAATAGTATTAGAAATCAAGAAAAAATTTATTCTGTGTTTTAATTCTAGAACTCAACTGGTAGGGTGTTATGTTTATGTTTGATTCTTGGGTGCCACTATTTTTAATTGAAAAGAGAAAATCTATTTAAGAAATGTAACATTTTAGATTTCATAACTATAAAACAGATATGTTTCTGTTTTGAAGTATTTATTCATGTCATAAGTTTTCTTATTAATTAAACACTCTACTGGATGTTTAAGCAATCTATGAAAGCTATAGCCCCTTACCTCCAAGGTTCTGCATTATGATGGAGACAAAAGCTCCAATTTTCCCAGGCCATCCGAAAGCCTTTTCCCCCAGTTTTTCATAAATTAATGAGCCTACAATCAAGAGGAAATATCCTTGTTAAAGGATTGCTTTAATGCCTAAAATATTTATATTGTATAATTCTACACTTGAGCCTCAAACATGGAAATAAACACCATATATACATTATTAACCAAAAAGATGCAACTCTCCCCCAAATAAGAAATATGTTAAATGTTCTTTAAACAAGAGGCAGAGACTTCATTCATTTTGGCCTCATGCAACAGGTCAAAACTGTTATTTCTATCATCTCCAAAAAAAATAGTCTTTTCTTTTTGGCTTGACCTGGACCAGCTGACTTTCATTCCTCTTACTTGCCCAAATAGCTGAAAACATTGAGAAACCATGTCACTGGGGTTAGAAGAAAATGAGATGTGAAACTGACTAAAATCATCATATAATTATGGAGCTAAAGACTGAAATATTTTCTTATGAGAATCAAATTAGAATTTAAGAGGTAACATACCTCCTTCCTTGGCTGTCTTTAATAAAAGGTGAACTGAATAGAGAGATAATATTGCCACAGCAAGCAGCAGGATTCTGTAAAGGGAACAGAGAGTAGAAAATAAAGTTTTATAATAAGATAGAATAATGTTAGATGCTACAATAAATGGTCATATTGATTTTTTCCAGTCATTAGTTTTCCAAAAATAAAGTTTTTTAGGAAGTTGAGGAATAATTTTCAGAACTCCACAGTTACCCTGTAATGTCACAGAACTGGAAATTCTCTATTTTATATGCCAAATTTACTGCCTGAAGTTACTAATAAAATTTTTTAGAGTTACCCAGTTGTAGAATCTGATTCATGATTTAGATTTTAAGTGCATAATAACTCAGAGTGTGGGTATATATGTACATCGTATTTGTATGATATTCACATGAATATGGAAAATTGAAGGGTTATTCAATATCCTGACTAAAATCTAAAAATGCAGAAATCATTGCATGTAATGTCCATATTCTATTTTTTGTGCTCCATTACTACTGATCCTGTCATTAGATGACCAGGTAGCTTGTGGACCAGATGATCAGCCAATTGCATGTGTAAGTGGGAAAGCAGAGAAAAGTAGGTATAGGATGCAGGACAATTCCTTTTTTTTTTATCATTTAGAAAAAATTGTTTCTAGTTTCAGGAGTCTCTCCATATATATGTCTTGTTTACGTATGCCAATATACCAAAACAAGAATTATAGCCCAGAAATCTCATTAGAGATGAAAATATCTACATAATAAATGAAGGAATAGTTTTAAACTTTGCCTGAAACTTTTTGAAACACCTTTTTTTTTTTGGTTTCTTTTATGTGACAAGTACATAGCAAACATTTTCCCCACAATTAATCTAATTCTTTGGTAATAACTGATAAAGTCAATGTAGCACATGTACATTTATGCCTGAGCTGTAATTTTTTAACTGCTCTTGCTATATTGTGCTCTTATTTCCCACGAAATATTTGTCCAGTCAATAATTTTTTCCATGTGCTTTATCAATGCACCTGTTTTCAAAGAATTATATAATTTGGGTTACATAATTTTATCCCCTGGAAAAATAAGGAGCATTCCCTGAATTCTAAATATATCATTGTTTTGACAGAAAATACTAAATGTAAAACCAATGAAATACTGTTTCACTTGCTCTGAATTAAGGAAGATAGCTGGATCCATTCTATGCTACATGAACACATAAAACACACCTCAGGATGTTCAGCAATTCAACCTGCTACTGTCTATAGGCCTGAAATCAGTCCCTTGGTTTTAAAAGTGGAAAGATTCTCCTACCATGAAAAAGCGATATAACTCTAGGGTTGGGGAAAGTATTTCATATTTCTATTCATGATTGATCTACAATAATCTCCTTAGTAATTTTAATGGTAAGTGTCCATAATCAGGAGAAGGCTGACCTTTTTTTCTTAGAGTTGGTATATATTACAAATATATACAAAAGTATACATGAATGCATCTCTAGCCATTAGAATTCAGAAAATAAAAATGTACTAGTTTATTTCAAACATGGCTTATAAAATTAAACTTGATGTAAAAATCCATTCTGCTAAACTAAAGAGCTTTTAAGGTTTACCCAGGTGGTTGTGAAAACCTTGTGACTGACACTCCCTTTATCCAGTGTATGAACAGATGAGTAAGAAAAGAAAGACAAAAAATAAATGAAGGGGGGAAAAAGAGGTATGGGATGTTTTAGGTGTTCTTTTTTACTTTTATTTTATTCTTATTTTTAATTTTCTGGAGTAATGAAAATATTCAAAAATTGATTGTGATGAATGCATTGCTATATGTTGATACTGTGAACCAATGAGTGTACATTTTGGATAGTTATATGGTATGTGAATATATAATATATCGTTAAAAAAACCCATTCTGATAAAGAAAATTATACATAAAATAGTTCAAAGTAAAAAATGTTTATTATTTCACTAACAATATAAATATTTATAGTCCTGGTCCTTAGTCCTTGATAACTATGTGATTATCTAATAATATATGGTATTTAGAATATAAATAGCATATATTTATATATGTTGCATTCTTAGACAGTTATTTAGCTCTTTAGCAATGCATTTGGAATTCTGATCTGTATTCACAGTGATGCCTGACTAATATTAGAGTTTATTCTTATGAAAAATTCCACTGCTGCCAACTGTGTCCTCAAAAATACCAAGCAGTACGTAATACATGCAAACATCTGTGTCTGTCTCTCACACACAATTTGTGACATCCATCAACAGCTCAGTTACACGATACCCTGTGCTGGTTTGAAAGGATATATGTATCCTTTCAGAGGAAAAGCCATGTTTTAATCCTAATCCCATTTTGTAAAGGCAGCCATTTTCTTCTAATCCCTATTCAGCATTGTATGCTTGAAATTTTAATTAGATCATCTCCCTGGACATGTGACTCAATCAAGAGTGGTTGTTAAACTGGATTAGGTGGAGACACGTCTCCACCCATTCTAGGTGGGTCTTGATTACTTTACTGGAATCCTGTAAGGGGAGATTCTGAGAGAGCAGAATGACATAGCCACAAGAAGCAGAGAGTCCACCAGCCAGCAACCTTTGGAAATGAAGAAGGAAAATGCCGCCCAGAGAGCTTCATGAAATAGGAAGCCAGGAGAGAAAGCTAGCAGATGATGCTGTGTTTGCCATGTGCCTTTCCAGATGAGAGAGAAGCCTTGACTGTGTTCGCCATGTGCCTTCTCACTTGAGAGAGAAACCCTGAACTTAATCAGCCTTCTTGAACCAATGTATTTTTCCCTGGATGCCTTAGATTGGACATTTCTATAAACTTGTTTTAATTGGGACATTTTCTTGGCCTTAGAACTGTAAACTAGTAACTTAATAAATTCCACCTTTTAAAAGCCATTCCATTTCTGTTATATTGCATTCTGGCAGCTAGCAAACTGGAACACACCCTTAGGCAGCATTTGACCAAGTATGATTAAAGTATGTAGATTTGAAGGGAAGCTTCAGTTACTCAGCAAATGTTCCCAGGCCAGGCACTTGGTATATCCCAGGGATATAGACATGGGCTCAACTTGCTGGAGAGTATAGTCTTATAAGGGAGATAGACATTAACCAAATAAATGGGGGAAAATGCACTAAAATATTAAAAGTGTGGTGTATGTATAATAGGGTAATTTTTCTTAGTTGTGGGTGTCAGGGAAAGCAGCACTGAAGGGAGGACTGAGTTGAGATATGAAGAGTGAACTCAATAAAGAGGAAAGGGAAGAGCATTCCAAGGAGAGAAAGTGCCATGTGCAAAGGTCCTGTGGTGGAAGGGCACATGACACATTCACAGAATGGAGGAAGGCCAGTGGCCTGGCAAGCAAGCCCAGGGAGTAGAGGGTGAGATGAGGCCAGGGCTTGTAGGGAGCTGTAGGTCAAGGATGAGATCTTTATCCTAAGAGTGTGATAAAACTGATTTGTTTCTGGGACAGATCTTTTTGACTATGAAACACCAAATTACTTTTAAGCATCTACTGAACAATGACCTACTTTATAAAATAGTTCTTATGGACCAGTGGAACTCACTGCCCAGCATTTTGGGTAGTGAGCATATTGGCTATAGATAGTTGAACAAGTACCATGATTAGACTGCTCTGATAATTTTAACTTAGATTGCCATTTTATCTAAAAACAAGAGAAATTTATAAATACTTTCTCCACTTGTTCTTGTTCATAAAGATCAATTCTCAGGTTATATAACTAAGGAACACCAAACGTGTATACACTTCATCACTAAATGTAGGCATATACACTCACTTACATAAAAAGTATGATTCCTGTGTTGGCCATGGCATAGGACAAGCCCAAGATCCCACTGCCCATGATGGCATTACTCAGGTTGAACGAAGACATTCCAAAAGAGGTGGTTCCTGGATGCTTGAAGAACAAAAGGATGTATTACAAACAAATATTTGCTGAAAAAGAACCTTTTCAGGTTCCTATTCTCACATTATCTTTGCCAGAGACAATTACAGTCCAAAGTTGAAGAGTAAGATAAAATCACAGTGAATGGGAACCATCATCAACCCCAATAAAAGCATGTGATTTTCAGTGGAATGTATGCTGGGTCTCAGCAGGGGTCTGAACCAAAAATATAAGTAACATAAAAAAAGGGAAAAACATTTATGATTGCAGATTGCATTTTAGTTTGAATGATTTCTCCAAAAACACAAATGAATTTCATAAATGATTTATGCAGCCATATGGCGAACAGGAAAAACAAGCCCTTCTTCCAGTAAGGGCCTGAATAAACAGAGAATGTGCTGATCAAGGCTTGGAAAATTTCAGTCACATTGTTTTTCCCACAGAGACCTGAGTAAGTCAGATACCCTCAAAACCTGTTTACTGCCTAAAAGCATAGATTAACTTACATGTTCATCATCATAATGTGCCAGCTTCTTTTTCCCCAAAAATCCATTTGTCAGGAATTTCTGACTTTCAGCATCTTCATTTGCAAATTTGCTGCACACACACACACACACACACAAAGAGAAAAATAAAAAAGTAAAATAATCTATGGCAAGCACTCTGAGTTATACTTCTGCTTCAGGTAATCTAAGTAACCGAATTGGAATGGAAAATAAGACACCTGAAACTCTTTTTTTCCTTTTCTTCCTTCCCACAAGTGCATCTTCCAGACCAAAAACTGGGCTTCATTTGTGAATATACTTTGGGAAACAAGGAAGAAGTTACAAAGGAAGAAAATATTTTTGTTGAAAACTTCTACCACCCTGTTTCTCCTTTCCTTCATTAACTATTTAAGACAGAAATTAATTAGAGCCAATTTTGTTCCCAGAGTCCTCCCAAAGAAAGGGTACTGAGTTCTGACTCTAAGCTTTCTCAACTACAACCACATCATAATCATATAATTATATTAATTAAACAAATATTTATTAAATGCCTACCTACTATGTGCCAGGTGCTGTGATCCTCATCTCATTTGATGCTACAGACAACCCTAACCCTGTCAGAGGAACTTTCATACCCCTACTCTAAAGGTGAAGCTCTGTGGTTCAGAAAATGAAGTAATGTACCCACTCTGCCACACTTCAAGTCTATGGTATTTCACAGTATCAAGTAGTCCCAGGAAGCACAGGGACTCTGTAGTTGACATTTTCTTCTTTTTTTTTTGGCTCCATCTGTCTATATATACGACTCTTGCTGCAAAGTATCAATGGCTGCTCTGCGTTGTGCTCGGTTGATTGTGTATGTGTGTGTGAATTTTAATTACTCTGAAAATGTAGCTGAGTTATTAGCTGATTGATGAAACTAAGAAAAAATATCAAGGTAACCTAATGAATTCATAGAAGAGTTGGGAACAAGACATTAAAATGTCACTGTCAACAAGGTTAATTGAACACCATAAGTACATGGAACCTTGAGTAAGGCATGAGATTTTGTAGGTTTCTCCAGAATGATGCCCCAATAAATCCCAGAGTGATTTGAACAGTGAATGAAAAAGTATTTGCAAAGTCCCCTTGGGGGAATGGCGAGAAAGGGGGAAATTCAGCTTTCCCATTTGGAGAATTCCTGATATTCTCGCTAGCAGTGGGAACAACCAAATCCATAGGCTAAGCCTTCCAATCTTGGGATTTGTTTATATGAAACTTATCCCCGCAAAGGATAGACTAAGCCTACTTAAAATTGTGCCTAAGAGTCACCCCCAAGAGAATCTCTTTTGTTGCTCAGATGTGGCCTATCTCTCTCAGCCAACCTGGCAAGCAAATTCACCACCCTCCCCTCTCTATGTGGAACATGACTTCCAGGGGTGTAAACCTCCCTGGCAACATGGGACAGAAATCCTAGAATGAGCTGGGACTCAGCATCAAGGGATTGAAAAAATCTTCTCAACTGAAAGGGGGAAGAGAGAAGTGAGACAAAATAAAGTGTCAGTGGCTGAGAGATTTCAAACAGAGTCAAGAGGTTATTCTGGAGGTTATTCTTATGCATTTAGTAGATATCCCCTTTTTAGTTTAAGGTGTATTAGAGAGACTAGAGGGAAGTGCCTGAAACTGTAGAGCTGTGTTCCAATAGCCATGTTTCTTTGAGATGAATGTATAATGTCATAATGTGACTATGTGATTGTGAAAACCTTGTGTCTGATGCTCCTTTTATCTACGATATTGACAGATGACTAAAAAGTATGGATTAAAAATAAATAATAGGGAGAACAATGTTAAAATAAATTGAGTAGATTGAGATACTAGTGAACAATGAAAGGAAGTGGTAAGGGGTATAGAAAAGAAATAGGGGAACAAAGGTTAAAATCTATTGAGCACAAGGAAATACTGGTGGTCCATGAGAGGGAGGGGTAAGGGGTATGGTATGTGTGAGTTTTTTCTTTTTTCTTTTTATTTCTTTTTCTGGAGTGATGCAAATGTTCTAAAAAATGATCATGGTGATGAATATACTACTATGTGATGATATTGTGAGCCATTGATTGCACACCATACAAGGAATATTTGTATGTTAAGAATGTTCATGTTTGTATGTTGTTTTGATTTGATAATACAGTATAAATGAAATTTTTAAAAAATGTCACTGTCAACAGAATATTGTGATCATGGTCTACTTGGATACATGCTGAAAGCTGGTCAGCTCCCACAGTTAATGACAAGATATGGACCTAGTACTGGCTGCACTTTCAAAAGTCTTGACTAATGAGCCCAGCTTCCACCATTATATTTTTAATGCTGGAAAATATCCAACAGGTTTGTTTTTTCACTATATGAAATGCTTAACTATGTATGTTTCTTAAAAGTGCTTTCTAATTAGATAAAATACATTTTAAGGTGTATTTCCTGTCCAGCAGGAAGGTGTAAGTTAAATGGAGTGTTATTAAAATAACCCTTAGAATAAAAAAGTGGAAAATTATGGGATAATAATGAGATCTGTACAAATTGTCTTTTATCCTATGAGCTAATCCTGTGGAAGAGGAATGGCAGGATTACTTTTTGAGAATAGAGATCAGAAAACTAAAAGGTTTTTGTGCCTTTCTAGAACTCAGGAAAAAGGTATATCACATGTACAAGTTAGGAACACTTCCTGGAATTCTTCTCATATTTCTCCTAGGAAGCATAATGCCCTCAAATTGCTGCTTTCTTCCATCTCTGCCACCCCTGTTTTGTGCTTTATTTTAGTACTCTGTAGTCAATATACTTGCTATGTGAATACTGGTACCTGATGTTCATAACTGGAAGCTGAGACAATAGGATTAAATGAAGCCTAAAACAGGCCTAAGGACTAAAATCAAAAGTGTTCTCTGGTGTTTATACTCAAGAATGTCCAATGCCCTATTTTTCACTTTAACCAATAAACTAGGGTCTTCTACTCCATGAGTAATTTTAGAAATTTAGAATTTAAAATAAACACATTATTTTCTTTTTTGAAGAATTTTCATGTTCTTATTTTGCATAAGATGAGTTTTAATCAGAAAATAAACAAAGATTGTATAAAATGTGTGAGAAATATTCACAGTGTCTTAAATGTTTTAATACCAAACCCAGCATGTATTGAAAACATAAGTACATTGATTCCAAAGAAATTCATTATGTTAAATTTCTCAAAAATTTACATTTAAGGGAACAGTCCAAACCAAACAAAAACAAAACCCATATTTTGAAGTGATTTATGAAATTGCAAAATGATGTCCAGTGTTTGAGCCAAGAGTGAAAAGGCAAGTCACTGACAGCACTCCAAAAAATATTGTATGAAGCTTAACAAAAGTATTCCTTCTTTTTCCATCATGCTTTTTTGAGAAGCAAATGGAATGACTCTGCAGGACTGTTTTGGAACAATCTCCCTTTCAGTGGCCAGCTTCTACAGAGCTCATATTTGATGCATCCCCCTCAGAAACAAAAGTGGTTCAGATTTGGATCAATTTACTAAGGATGATGAAGTGGAGGAAAAAGAACAAAAATTTGTTGAGAATCATGTATATTCTAGGCACTCATTTAATCCATAGAACGGTGGGTATTGGTTTTGCTGCTTTACAGAATTAGCCTGCTGTTCTACATTTGACACTGAAACTCAAAAAGATACATATCTTCTCCGAAGACAAGCAGCTATTCTGTGCAGACTCAAAGCCTTGTGTTCTACCACCTTGCATTTCCTCAAGAGTCACCAGCATTCCTTGTGCCCTTAAGGGCAGATCTGGAATATATATGATTTATATTTTAATGGCCTTTCTAGTCCAATAACCTTAAAGTTCATGCACTGAACTCCTTGGAAAAAGAGCAGTGCTTCTTCCTGATGGCCTTTCTTGGACATTGTAAATGAAATGAGAAGTCCTTATTTGGGGATAATTGTCTCTCCTTCAGACTTAGATTTGGTAAAAACAAACAAACAAAAAACCTTCTGATCCTCTTATACTGTATGTAATTTGTGTTTGGTTACATTTTGTAGGAAATTAATTCATTTAGCAAATGACTATTGTGTGCCTACCACATACCAGGCAGAGTGGTATGGGCTGGGACCACAGAGGCCAAATAAGAGCATTAGCATGTTGTGAGCAGTGTGATGAACATCTGCATAGAGTAATAAGTACACAAAGGTGGTCACCTTTATTTGGGGGAGTGGGGACATTTGGAGAAGGCCTCATAGGAGACCTGACATTGAGAAATTATTCTACATTGTTTGTGGAGACAAGAACATTGTAACCCAAATTCTAAGTTATTACATAAAGGATTGACATTATTATATTTCAGGATTAGAGCATTGATGTGCTAACATCATTATTATCTCAAATAGATAATAAAACCAGTTCTTTCAGACAAGACCCATGTTTTCCACTTCCATAAACTTCTGTCATTTTTCCATGGAACCTGTGATTTTTAACCCCATACCTGCTCATTGCTGCCTTTTCTGAGTTTCCCATTCTAGTGTAGCTATCTTGAGCACTTTCTCCACTACTGCTCTCCTCATCAGGTTCAATGTTGACATTTCTCAGTTCCATGGGATCCATTTGAGCTGTCAGCACTTTCTTGTCCACACACAAGCTCCTTCAGTGTAAATAATATACTGTAGCTTCAGCTCAAGGCTCTCCCAATTTGTGTTGACTTTCAGGACACTGATCTGCTAACAGAATACAGAATAAATCATTATGATTTTCTTTAAATTAGATAAATGAATATAAATAATCTACTTGTATGCTTTCTTTAAAAATCATGGTGTTTTAATTTCCTAGGCCGTTGAAAGCAGATATCATAAAATGGGTTGGTTTTTAACAATGGGAATTTAATAGCTTACAGTTTTGAGACTGAGAAAAATGCACAAATCAAGGTATCATCAAGGCAATGCTTTCTTCCTAAAGACTGGGTGCCAGCGATCCTTAATTACTCTGCCACATGGCAAAGCACATGATGGCATTTGCTGCCCTCTCCCTTCTCTTCAGGTTTCATTGCCTTCAGCTTTTGGCTACCATGGCGCTCTCTCTCTCTCTCTCTCTCTATTCATCCCATTTATAAAGGACTCCAGTAAGAGGACTAAGAGTCATCCTGAACCAGGTGGGTCACACTTTAGCTGAAGAGGCTTCATCAAAAGATCCTACTTACAATGGGTCTACATCCACAAGAATGGATTAACTTTAGGGGCATGCTTTTCTGGGGTATATACAGTTTCAAACCACCACACATGGAAAGGAAGTAAATACTGAAATATATCCAGATAGGTTTCTTTACCCAATACAAAAGAAAAAAAAATAGAAAACAACAAGGGAATTTACTAATAAATCACCAACTCTGTGTATATTTATAGAGTGCCTATCTATAATGAACTTGGCAGGGTCTTTGGTAGTCACTGTGGGAAGAAAAAGAAATCTTAATACATGGTAGCAGCCTTCAAGCTTCAGGTATTTGTAAGAAGATTGCATGATTTAAAAGAAAGGGAGGGAAAAGTAAATTGTTGACAAAGGAAGATCTTCTCAGGCAAAACCTAGTGTCTCTACTAGCAGTAATAAAAGAACATTACTTCTTAAATTTGGACATGAAAGAATTAACACCACCACACAGGGTGGGGACCCAGCTTAGGGGGCCACTTTTCAGCCCCTTGTATCATGAAGCCAATATTAAGAATAGTAAGAAAAGGAAGTGTAGGTTTTCCTTTGAATCAGTGCCAGTCACCATCTATATCAAATTAAAACGTATTTTAACTACAAGTAGATACAGTTTTTTAGGCCCTATTCTGTAGTTAATTCACTGGATTTCAGCACACATCATTTAACTTTTGAGACTTCCATTACTTCACTTGTCAAAGTAAAAGGGATAGAATGGTATTATTAAAAAAAAAAAGAGTCCATTATATATTGTTAATATAATTTCTTCTGAAGCTTTTACTATTAGATTCATCCAATTCTTGTTGAACCATTATTTTGGGAGAAATAGCATCTTGAAAGGTGTGGTTATGGGATTTGCATTGCCCATTTGGTAAGGAAATCCTGAACAAAGAAGCTAATATAAAAATTGTTTCAGAATTCATAAAGCCCATATAAACATGACGAACATGGAGCTACCACATAGAAATGCCTCCACAATCCAGAGCTGCAGCAGTATGCCTGTGGAAGGCAACTCACTTGAGACAAATTCACAAGTCCAAATTACAAAAATTACAAAACACAAAAGGAAACTCCTTATGATGTGTGTCAGCAAGCACAATAAATGAATAGATTCACATTTGAGGAATTACAGCTAACAGAGCAATTAAAAAAGAACTTTAAAGTGAATATAATAAAAAGATTCAAAATAAGGAGGAAACATCTTCAGAATAAAAACATTTGTATGTTTTTGCAAAAGAAAATAAGTTCAGCTTGAAAAGGAGCAAAAAAGGGAATTCTAAAAATAAAAAAATATATAATCTTTGAAATAGAGAAAACTCAGCTGAAGGGAGAGTTATGAATCTGGAAGATAGACCTATGGAAATCACCCAAATTATAATACAGAGATAAAGAGATGAAAAACATGCAGGGGAAGTTAAGAGACATGGAAAAAATTTAAGAATAAATAAAAACAAGAATAAGAAGTTTTAACATATTCTAGAAGCAGTCTTATAGGAGAGAATTATGAGAATAATAATTAAACTAAAAAGATAATGACAAAGAAGTGTCCTGAATTGAAGGAAGACAATTCTCAGAATTTATAAAAGCACATACAACTTCAAGCAGAAGGAATAAAAAAAAAATGCCTCCATTAACACGAGTTTAATGAAAGTGCATAACATCAAAGATTAAAGAGAAAAATCTTAAAAGCTACCAGAAAAGATAGAAGTGAGAAGTGTTTTTTTTTAAAGGACTCAAATTAAATGAGCACAAATGTTTCCCTTACCCTTCACAATATCCATTTCACTTCCCAGGAATAACCACTAATGACAGTTTCTGTTTTTAGTTCTTTTGTTGTCACCCTAACTTTAAATTCTTCATTAAAACCTCTCTGATTTGGTTTATTTACTCTATACTGGTGTCTCTGAAAAATAAAGAAAGTAGCGTACTTTTTTTTCTACTTTTCCTTTCTCTCCACACTTCTTAATTATTTTAGTTATAAAAACACTTTTACAGTTTTGAGAATCATAATATTTTCATCCTGTTCTGTAGGACAATTAAATTTCATTTTTCCATAGGTTTCTAAACATTGAAAACCACTAATTGGCATTTACAGCATTATGATTGTGTAAATAGTAATGCCCTAAGAAACAAATGGTGTTTTTGGCAACATAATAAATGAAATATAATCCTAAGTTACTAAAACTTTGAAAGATAATTTTCCATGCTCTTTAACTTTCTGAATGACTTCCTCCTCCAACCTCTGGGTCTCAGCTGCCAATATTTCTTGAATGCCATGACATCTCTTTCCTTCAGTTCATTTTGCTGAAATATCACTTTGAAGAATTTTTGTTTGTTTGTTTGATTTGGCATGGGCAGACTCTGGGAATTGAACCCGGGTTCCCAACTTGGCAGGTGAGAATTCTGCCACTGAGCCACCATTGCAGCACCTTGAAAAATAATTTTTGACACAGTGGATGTATGTTTGTAAACAAAATTTGAGTTCTTATAGGTTGAGAACTATCTATTTTTCTGTCAAATTTGTTGATTATTTGAATTCTATATTTAAAATAATTTTCCCTCAGGACATTGTCCCCTTGATTTCTAGCTTCCAATGATGCATCTGATTCTCATTCCTTTGTAGACAACTTATTATAGTTATCTCTTCTTCCTCAATTTATACTTTCACCCTAATCTTCTCTTCTGAGCTCCAATTCCATATGTGCAGCAGCCTCACTGATATTTATGCTTCTTGCATCTCACTTTCACCAAGTGCTATCAATGCTTTCTTTAACATTTATTTAAAATTCATCCACTTCTCTTTCCATGACCATTATGTATTCCAATGGATTACCTTCCTAAAAGCCCTACAATGATTTTCTTGTCTATTTTTAGAATAAAGTCAAATATTTTTAATATGCTATAAGGTCTATATACACTAACCTAGACCAAGTTCTTTAGTACCATGTTGAATCATACCTGTCCTCACTCCCTCAATACAGTGGGCTTCTTTCATTACCCTGTTGCCACCTCAGGGCCTTTGAATATGCTGTTCTTTCTGCCTGGAATGCTCACCCCACATTCTTAAACTTGGTGCCTCCCTACATTGATCACAACAACCTGAAAATTATTAAATGCCACTTGTTCAGGGAAACCTTCCCTGACCCCCACATCTAAACTAGATCCCCTATTATATGCTCATGGAGCATGTTCTCCTTTCCCTCATAGTGCTTATCACACTTTGTAATTACATTTTTAGTTTTATGATTATTTGATAGGTAACTAACTGTCCACCCCACTAGGCTGAAAACTTCATGAAGTTTGGAGCAGTGCCAGGTTTATAGACTCTATATATTCTCAGTATCTAGCACAGTGCCCAATATAATATGCCACTAAGACCAGTACAACTTTACATAATCTCCACAAAAGATACATGTATGTATTCTTGTTATAACTTAATATGTTTATGCTTCAAAGTGAAATGGAAATACACCCACTGATTACCAGGAGAAAAAACAGCTTTATTGCACAAAGAATGTTCAGAATTATTCTACAAAATCAAATTTGGTTTGAAAGAACTTTCTGGAGGCTGTCCTTTCTCCCCATTGAAGCTAAGTTCCCCCCATGAAACAGATGTCTTTGGAAAGAGACTTGATTTCATGTGCAGTGGTAGAGTGGATTGTTGATTCAGTTCAGTCATTCATGAAGATATAAAATCAGTGCTTGAAACAAAGGTACAGGCATACCTTGTTTTATTGTGCATTGCTTTATTGTACTTTGCAGACATTGCATTTTTTAAAAAATGAAGGTTTGTGGCAATCTTATGTTCAGCAAGTCTATCAGGGCCATTTTCCAACAGCATGTGTTCACTTTATGTGTCTGTGTCACATTTTGGTAATACTTGCAATAAATTTCAAACTTTTTAATTGTTATATCTATTATGTTGATCTGTGATGATATTATTATAATTATTTTGGGGCACTATGAACCACACCCATATAAGATGGCAAACTTAATAAATGCTGTGTGTTCTCATTACTCCCCAGAATGGCCATTCCCTTCTTTCTCCCTCTCCTCAGGCCTCCATAGTCCCTGAGACACAACAAATATTGAAATCAATAATAATCAATAATCCTACAATGACCTCTAAGTGTTCAAGTGAAAGGAAGAGCTGCTCATCTCTCACATGAAATAAAAAGTGAGAAATGATTAACTTAGTGAGGAAGCCATGCTGAAAGCCAAGATAGGCCAAAAGCTAGGCCTTCTGTGTCAGAGAGCAAGTTATGAATGCAAAGGAAAAGTTCTTGAAGGAAATTAAAAGTACTACTCCAGTAAACACATGAATGATAAGAAAGCAAAATAGCCTTATTGCTGATAATGGAGAAAGTTTTAATGGTCTGGATAGAGGATCGAACCAATCACAACCTTTCCTTAAGCCAAAACCTAATCTAGAGCAAGAACTCATCTCTCTTCAATTCTGTGAAAGCTGAGAGAAGTGAGAAAGCTGCAGAAGAAAAGTTTGAAGCTGGCAGGGATTGGTTCATGAGATTTAAGGAAAGAAGCCCTCTCCATAATATAAAAGTGCAGAGCGAAATGGCAAGTGTTGATGTAGAAGCTGCAGCAAGTTATCCAGAAGATCTAGCTAAGATGATTAATGGATGTGGCTACACTAAACAACACATTTTCAATGTAGACAAAAGAGCTTTATATAAGACGATTCCATCTAGGACTTTCATAGCTAGAGAGAAGTCAATGCTTGGCTTCAAAGCTTCAAAGGACAGGCTGACTTTTGTGAGGGGCTAATGCAGCTGGTGACTTTAGGTTGAAGCCAATGCTCATTTACCATTCCAAACATCCTAGGGCCCTTACGAATTATGCTAAATCTTCTCTGCCTGTTCTCTATACATGGAAAAATAAAGCCTGGATGATAGCACATTTGTTTGCAATATGGTTTACTGAATGTTTTAAGCCCACTGTTGAGAACTATTGATCTGAAAAAACATTCCTTTCAAAATATTTCTGCTCCTTGGCAATGCACCTGGTCACCCAAAAGCTCGGATGGCAGTGTACAATGAGATGCATGTTGTTTTCATGCTTGCTAGCACAATATCCATTCTGCAGCTGTTGGATCAAGGAGTCAGTTTGACTTTCAAGCCTTATTATTTAAGAAATACATTTCATGAAGCTAAGATAGTGATTCCTCTGATGGATCTGGGCAAAGTCAATTGAAAACTTTCTGGAAAAGATTCACCATTCTAGATGCCATTAAGAACATTTGTGATTCATGGGAGGAAATCACAATGTCAGTGATTAGCAGGTGTTCGGAAGAAGTTGATTCCAACCCTCATGGATGACTTTAAGGGTTTCAGTACTTCAGTGGAGGAAGTAGCTGCAGATGTAGTGGGAATAGCAAAAGAATTGGAATTAGAAGTGGAGTCTGAAGATGTGACTGAGCTGTTGCACTTTCATGATAAAAGTTTTAATGGATGAGGAGTTGCCTCTTATGTGGAGCAAAGAAAGTGGTTTCTTGAGATGGAATCTACTCCTGGTAAAGATGCTGTGAACATTGTTGAAATGACAACAAATAATTTAGAATATTACATAAACTTAATTGATTAAACATAGACATGGTTTGAGAGGATTGGCTTCAATTTTGAAAGAAATTCTACTTTGGATAAAAATGCTATCAAAAAGCATTGTATGCTATAGAGAAGCCTTTCATGAAAAGAAGAGTCAATTGATGCTGCAAACACTACTATTGTCTTATTTTAAGAAATTCCCAGCCTTCAGTAACCAACACCCTGATCAGTCAGCAGCCATCAACATCGAGGCAAGATCCTCCACCAGCAAAAAAATTAGACTCACTGAAGGCCCAAATGATGGTTGGCATTTTTTAACAATAAATTATTTTTAAACTAAGGTATTACATTGTATTTTTGAACATAATACTACATAATAGACTATAGTATAGTATAAATATAACTTTTATTATGCACTGGGAAACCAAAAAATTCATGATTTTCATTAATGTGATATTTGCTTTATTGCAGTGGTGTGAAACCAATCCACAATACCTCTGAAATATACTTGTATTTAGAATATCATTATATTAGAAGACAGTTTCATAACATTTATCAAGAGATAGCTAAATGTCCCAAGTAGATGATTCCTTATTATATCTAAATTCTGTTGAAACCTATTGCTCTGAGGTTGTTGTTAAAATTCCTAAGTTGTTAAACATCTTAATGTCATGTTCTTTGAATAGGGACCAAAGCAACTCAGAGTGGATGAATCTCAAAACAGTAAATTTCTCAAATTTTACTTATGTGGTTCAACTTCAAAGAAAGACATCATATCTGGAAAACAAAACTATCCTTGAGTCAAGAGACAGAAGTTATGACCTTCCCTAGTTACTGGAAACATTTATTTTACCTAATTGATTAGTGAGAGTGAAAAGGGAGCCAACATTGTCAGAACAGATTTCCCACCATCACTATTTGTCTTGTCTATCATACCCCAGTACTGACCAAACTACTATGAAATTTAGGTTTAGGCAGCAGATAGCTTCACATTTCATTTACCCTTTGGTTGAGCAAATGGGAAATAGTTATTCATACCACTTCTAAAAGCCAGATTATTTTATATCCAAGGAACTGATTTAAATCCACATCCAAAATGTACCTAAGATAAAGGAACACAATTTTATCAATGAAATCAATCCAATATTAACCTACATATTAAATTATCTTAAATAACTTCCCCAACAATGTCATTCTCATCATACATCAATGCATCAAGATAGCTTATTAGTTTATCATGATTTCTCACAGAAATTGGCTTCCATAAAGCATGCACTATCATTCAGTCTGTGGTACATCTCAGAAAAGAAACTTCCAATAACAGTGGAAGCATGCTTACTTGACTATTTCTTATTGTTGGTGCTAATATTTTAGCATTTGTATTTCTTTCCTCTATTCAAACATAACTTAGCAAAAATATCTAGGAAGAACTTAAAAAGTTGTAATAAGTGGCCCTATGCTAAAGATTTCTCCCTTTGCTCACAATAGTAATGCTTGCTAAAGTAAGGATTAGAGCAGCCAATAGATGAGGTATAAAGGACTAGTCACAAATCTGCATATGCTATTTTGTTTACAGACTTTCTATGTCTACTCTTAGAAGAAGACAGATTTTCTAATCATTTTAAACATGAATTCCCATGTAAAATTTAGTTTATATTTTCCCAGACAGTAGTTAGTTTCTTCAGAAATGTATAGGATTATGTACTTTATATATTAACACAGTGAACTCTTTATGCCGCATATTTTAATGCATGATATGTAATAACCTTGTTGTGAATTTTAAATATAATAAATTCCAAAATGTCTACATTCTATATAATAGATAATGGCTCATACCCAGAGGTACATGTTTTCTTATTCTGAAAATAATTATTTTCATTTTTGTTTAAAGTAACTCATATATTAAAAACAATAATTTCACTAACCTTTAAAACATACCATATGACATGGTTAAAGAAAACTCAAGACTTCAACCAGCAATACTGTGTTTCTCAGATATTGCCAATATGCTTAGTAATATAAATATAAATAATTTCAAGAAAAATCCCAAAGCATTATCTAAAAATAAATACAACCAACTAGATGATCTTGACCTGTAACATTAATTACATTTTCCAACAAGAAAACACTCCTAAATTTCTTTAGCTTGCTTAAAACAAAACCTCTTTCAGATGACCAGCCATAAGTATGATATATATCATTAGTTCAGATCTTTCTAAATTGAGTTATAAAGCACTTTTACCTTTACTATCACTTGGGCATTTAAATAAAACCATCATCAGATGCTGGGTAAGTTGCCCGCCACATGGGAATGCTTAAATCTACTGGGAATTCTCCCCCTACCTGATAAATAAATTTGAAGACAATAGCTCTACTTTTATATAGTTGATTCTATTTCTTCAACATCTAAAGCCAAACTTATGTTATATTCAATTTCTAGTGTAGCTCTAAAATAATCCCTCATTTTAAAATGATCTAATTAAGAGGACAAGGTACAACTTACTCTCTTTTTCATTTGATGATGGTGCAATCTAAATCCTTAGCTACTCAGATCTGCTGCAGTCACATAATGTTCCTTTTTTTAAATTAATTTTTGTGGTTATTTTTTCAAGATAAAGTAAAGTACATTGAGAATGTACTTCTAAAAACTTATATTTTCAACCACAACATATTATGACAACTTTTCATTATACTCCTTGATTAAGCAGAAGATAGAAATAACTAAACATTTGCTAACTAAACATTTTTGCAACATTTTCCTTTCCTGTTATTCGCTGTCCTAATTTTATATTCAAACCTAAAAGTATTTGCAAGGGAAATCTGCAGTCAGGGTCTTGATGAATAATTTCAATGTCTGACATTAGATTTAATTCATCTTTTTTTAAAATGAAAAAAAGTTACTCAGCATTTTTAAACAGTTTAATTTGTAATGAATAAACAACAAATGCAATAAAAAGAAGAAAGTAAACATATTTTAATCCTGCAAATATTCATGTAAAACAGTTTTACCTTAATTATCTATCCAGCTCTCTGCAGTCTTTTCTGAATAGTTTGGAATGGCAGGCCCCAGTAACAGAGTTGACTTATATGAACCTTTGGGGACCTAGACAATGATTTAAAGATCAGTGGGAGTGAACGAGAAAAGCCAATCAACACCACCACCTGACCCCAACACCTCCCTCTGTCCAACTTGCGTCAGTTCTTTGAAAAAAAAAAAAAGAAAAAAAGAGACGCTAGATCAGTTTACTGTTGTACATTTGGATTAAACATCGGTTACACCAATTTCTATTTGCCTTTAGAATTTTGGCTTTTATACAGCAAAATACACTCTTCTGAAAGTTCTACCTTAATTGCTGTCATTCTGTGTCAAGATTCTTTAGGCTGATTGATAAATCTAGAACTGTTAATTTTTCAAAAGGTTTATAAATTGAAGTCAAAGTAGAAAATAGTAACAATAACAGTAGTAATGGAATTACATTGCTTACTAAAATCTTATAATCAGAACGTATAGAAAATATTAATTATGTAGCTGAAAAGTTACTTTCTTTTGAACTGCTGACCAGTTCAAAGGGAATTTTTACAGTATGTCAGACACTTCCAGTGACACCACTTTACTCAAGGTGTCATAAGGTTGGAAATCTTAGGCTGTTTCCAGCTACAGTTACCACTTCAAAGGCCATGCCTCAGAAAGCAAAAGACTGTTTGGAATTTCTAAATGGGTGTTTTCCCCCTTTTAAAACAATCTGCTTAGCTCATCACACAGGAGAGGAAGAGTTAAATGTGATGGTAAATAATTTATTCTGTATATGTAATATATCAAGAAGATTTATCATTCTGAAAGTGAGGCAAGAAAAATAGATTAAAAATCAATCCAAATTTAAGAGTTCTTTGACTTTTAAATATGTATGACTTGAATAAGCAATCTGATAGCCAATCAGAAGCAATCCTAGATTACAACAGTGTGTCAATTCCCTGTGTCTATAAAATACCACTAAATGCCCTTTGAGTAAGAAATTTTTAGGTTGATGCAAGAGAAACATTAAACAAAATGTCTAATTACCCATTTTTCTTTTTTCCTTTCAAATGTGTTTATGTAATCTACTAACTTTACAGTATATTAAAGTCTACTTGTCCCTTAGGTAGTTTGCTCTCTATATTTTTCAGAGTTGCCCTGTAGTTTATCTTTTATCAGATCAGAAGACCTATGATCTATAAAAATGATAACAAATGTACTTCTTTTAATTTCAGGGAAATCTAAAGAATATTCTTTTACAAATTAAGTTCCCATTATTTAATTGTGACCTTTCCACCATAAGATTTTGTTCTGTTTGCAAAATTACCAAATGAGTAAGATTTAAGCAAGCTAAAAACTTGCAATAATTGTTAAAAATTAAATATTTCTATTCTAGAAAAACTCCATTTAATTGCAGGTCAACTGAAAAAGCATGAATGTATCCCAATATGTGAATGTCATACTATGATATCATCACAAATAGGGCTGGGGATAAATATGTAAATACATGAAATTCTATCTCACTTAAAATGTTAACTTTTTTGGCTTTTCTATCATTCTGATCTTTTAAAGTATACTAAATAATTTGAGTAAATTTGCGTGTTAGGAATTAAAACAAAAGGCACAGGTAAGGGGCTTCCATGAAGAGTTTATGTTTCTTTTGAACCTACTTTACATAGCAAAATTCTTGTCACAAAACTTTTCTAAAACTGACCCCCAAATCCAATATATACATATAAAAACTAGTTTTACAAGCATTAGTTGAACTAAAATAGTTTAGGAACTGGCTTGTTGCTAAACTCTTTTTTTTCCTATATCACTTGCCATGTTTGACATGGCCAAAAGTAGTGAAACAATGTATGCACAGTTAACTTTCATAAGGAAAATATAGACTTAAGCACCATGTAGTTATGGCTTCTGAATTTTTCTTAAAATCATGCCATGATGTAATTTCATATGCATTTATTAGTATGTCTATGCTCCTTTGATTGCTAAAGCACAGCAAATGCAACATATTCAGTTAGCTTCTAATTTGGTTCAAATATCATGGAAGAAAGAGGTGAAGGAACAGAGTATGTTCAATTTAAAAAATGAATAAACTGAAAAATATATGGGTAACGAGTAATGAAGCAACTCTGGGCAATGAGATGACAAACATTGTAACTGATTCTTCAGATAAGGAATTCATTTAAGTGTCACAAACAGGTATATGAGGCTTGGTCTCTGTGCACTTGGGGGGTTGGGGAGTGAACAGGGGCATTAAGAAATGTCCATGTACAGGAACACGCAGCTTCCCAGACTGGAACAAGTAATGTTAGCGGTACTATACAGTGTGCCTTAGTCAGGGACATCCAAGAAGGCTTCAGGGGGTTCAGGGAACCTGAGGAGGCCTTAAAGTCCAGGTGAGAAGCCAAAGGGTAGAGAGAAAAAAAAAAGGCATCCAGAAGAGAAAGTGCAGAAATGTTAAACGCATACTTTGGCAATAGTCTGACTGTAGTGGAGATTTTCTGGGACAAAACAGGGAAATTGAGTGGAATAGCCCAGAGTGTAAAAGGCGTTAAGTCTAGGGAACTCAAATTATTAGCAAGGAGAGTCTCCTGTTCTTGAAAGTTTTGGAAGAAAATAATAAGATCAGGAGGGCAAGGATGCAGGAGGGAAAATGGGGTGGAGGTGAGGGCAGAAGACAGTGAGAAGGATGACTGACGGTTTGGTGATATTTGCCTGCCTGAAAATGATGGCAGATGAAAAGGGAGATGGAGAGGATTTAAGTTGGGGTCAAAGGTCATTGATTATTTTTCTTATATCACTATTCCTTTTTACTAGCTCACAATACATGCTATGAATTTTAAGTGATCATTTTATGAGAAACAAGAAGATTATAATAAAACCTTCATTTTTGTTTATAAAAAGAAAAATATATATATGGCAATAGCTCATCCATCTTAGCTCCCCTCCCATTTATCTGTGACTATTGTCTATATATAGGGCCGAAGGTCTTAGAATGTACTTCTAAACTCAGTATAATCTTATCTACCGGAAGTACAAAATTGTTGGCTCCAAGTAAATTTAGTGATTCAGTGATTCAGAGTATACCTATGCATTGGGTTATACTTTTTCTTCCCAAATTAAAAAAAAACATTGACCAGCCTGTTAAAAATTTATGTCTTCAGTGATTCCCTCAAAAAAGAAGATTCCAGCTAGATCAAATCAAATTAGTCAATATTAAAAAAAAAAATAGTCCCTTAGCCAGATCATCATGGCATTTTGCAATGACACTGGGAAAGATAACCTCTTGTTCTCATCATGATTGTGCCCAAATTTCTAATTTTAGTCATGGGACAAAATAACTGATACTCAGAAATGCAATCTGGTTATAAACAAATTGGGAGAAGATGAGTAGAAACAGCAATGACTAAGAAACCAAATTACCTATTTCTTGTTAATTTTGTATTGCCTTTGTTTCTGCATTCATTTGGCTTTTTACACTCTCTCTTCACTTTCCTTTTAGGTCACCTGCCTTTTTTCTTGTCACTCCTTCTTTTAAACTCATCTATTCTACACTATTTCTATGATGTCTCATTCTCCAAAAAGAGTTCTTTTCAGCCCTTAGATTTGTAAATTCAAAATCTAGATCAAATTTCAAGATTGTATGTCTGTTCTCATCCTACAATCAATATTAGTGCCTCCATTTATGGGCAGTAATCATATTAATCCACCTATTTTTGTTTTTGTCTTTGTTGTTGTATTTGTGCATTTTTGTCTTTTTTTTTTTTTTGTATGCTATAGTAGGGGTCATACTTCCCTCTTTTTCCATGTGACTATCTCATTATTGCAGCACTGTTTATTGAATTTGTGGGGTGGGTGGGAGGAGGAAGCTTCATGGACCAGAAATCAAATCCTGGTCTACCGCGTGACAGGCAAGAATTCTACTACTGAACTACCCTTGCACCCACCAATTGTTTTTTATAGTACTGTAGATAAATGTCTATTTGACTTACCAAGTTATTCCTAAAAATGGAAGACACTAACACAACTACAGTTAGTAAAGATATTTTGATTACTTCTTTTTCATAGAGAACTTATCCACTGGCTTTGGTTTTCAAGCTTATAGTATTGAAGAGAAATTATGATCTCTTTTTTGATGTCACGTCCATTTTATTTTTCTTTTAATATGTATCATGGAACAAAGAAAAAGAAAATGAAAAATTTCTATAGGGAAATATTGCAGGACTCTTCTAATTAATTATTCAGTTAGCAGAAATTATCATGAAAGTGAGGCAAGCACTTATATACTTGTGCTTTGCCTCGCTTGTGGAGTGAAGAAAGGCTGTGCTCTATGTGTCTCTCTCTTCCTGGTTATATAGTTATTAAACTCAAGTTATAGGATAAAATATAAGGAATAACAGATGATAAAACTATATATTACCCCCCCCAAAAGCTACATATTAACTTGGCTGTAAGCATAGAACTAAAGATTAATAATTTTCTAACTCCCCTTCAGCAGGACCTCTCAGATATCAATGGAAGTTTGGGCCAATTCTATTTTTTTGAGTCTCTAAATATATTTATTTATTAAAATAAAAAGCAGGATTGCTAAATTATAGTACATTTTCAATGTCTATATTGAACAAATAACACCTTAATACACATGACTATATGAATAGCCTCATTTGATGGTTCCTTCAAAAAATCTAGACTTTAGACTCTCCCCTGTATAAGGCCCTAAAAGGCCTCCCAGCCAAGGCCTTGAAGAGACAATGCTTTTCTGTCCCAAAAACCTCCCTGGCCGAGTAAAATGCAATGACACTAGAGTTCTGAGGAAATTGCTTAGTTGATGGTGTACCCCTCTTTTCAAACCCAGCCTGAACCACCCTTACAGTTATACAATGGAGCATTTTGGAAATGTTTGAATAGTCAACTGCTATGTTGCAAAATTAGCAAGCAAGTTTGGTGCAGGTTGACAAACTTATTGACTTTGCCACAGACCTAAATAGAAAGTTCCTTTTAGCCTCAGCTGATGAAAAAAACTAGTTGGAAGACAATCCATGCTGTTGATATTATGTCCTCTGCCTTTACCCTTTTAAACAACTCACATCCTTCTGGTCTATTTCATTCCGTGACTCCAAATTGAAATAATGCAGAGGTCTTGCCTAAGCAGATTTATTATAGCAAAGAAGGATAGCAAGGTCTATGAGGCTTATGAATGATTATAACTTAAATAATGTACTGAGAATTCTAGATGTTAAATTTGAGCTTTTACAAGCTTGATTTAAGTAATAATTTCTACCCTTCAAAGGCATGTTTGAGAAAATAGCACTGCTAAGAGATGTATAATTATAAGTATAGCAACACTTCCTGAACAATTAAATCACCTTGTTAACTTAAGTTCTTCATACAGTGTACAGTTTTAATAAAGTGCTGGTTGAGTCAACTGCCTTTCTAATTAATAGCAATTGATGGTTTAAAAAATTGCATTCTTCTTGGGCTACAGCACACTAATCCCCATTGCTCTCTTTCATTTTCCCACCCATCTGTTTACTTTAAATGCAAATTCCTTACCAGAACAATATCTGTGTATTTTGATTTTGTAATTTTATTAATGATTAGACTTTGTCAACTTGGTGTCCTCCTGCTTGAATCTGGACTCCTAACGGTTTTTCTAGATGTGACACAATAGGTTACACGGCTAGACTGGGATGATACAGAGGTCAGAGAAGACAGATGAGCACTCAGCCAGACTCTTAAAGGGAAGGGTCTGTCCTAAGTGGTGATAATATGAACCTAGACGGTGGGAGAATCAGTATTCCTAGTAGTCAGATGTTCAAGCTGGTCTTTTTAGTGTCCTAACCAGAATGTTGCAATAAAGAATGCATGCCCATCATAATGTGTTCTTCAAAGGAATTTGAGCAGAGATAAATATTGGACAGTGACGTTGACATTTCCTGATTGGCTTTTCAGTAAACTCAGAGAAGGTTTTCCTGGCTGAGGTCTCCTTAGTAAAAGACAGCGTAGGTTTTTGTGTGTGGAGTTCATCTCCACTACTGGGCTTTACACTCCTCCAGGGCAGGACCATTCATACAGAGTTCCTCACATGGGTGCATGTTGACCTGTACAGGCTCTTTACTACAAGGGTAAATGGTGCCCAGCACGGCGATACAGACAGAGCGTTTTATATGTTATGGGTTGCTTTGAGGAGTTATATATGAGGAGTTATAATTCTTAGAGGGCTGGGTATAAAATTGGTAGCACCTGTCTTTCTTTTGATATAGTAGTTGTGGGCTCAGAGAAAATAAATGTCTCCCCTCATTCAGCAGGACAGCCTGGAGAGGAGACATTTGGGCAGATTAGTATATCTAGGTGGTTTGTGGATGAATTCAAGTGCATCCAAAAAGCCAATTTGGATTAGTTACAAACAATACTTTTTGTTTACCCTGATTAATATTAGCTTATGCTGGACACTGCATGTTGAATGAATGAAAATTTTCATTAAAGGCACTTATTCAATGTTTGCATCCAGAACCTTTCTTTAGAACTTACTTATGAGATTGCAATAAGAAAAATTTTAATAATTATTCTAATTGATGGATTCTGCCATATATTAAAATGTAGTAGCTTCTGATGCTAAGAGCCAATTGTGAAGTAGTAAAGTGAAAGCTCATGCTATATGTAAGGAGCCATTAGTTCCTTTATCGAGAGGACAGTTTCTGGATTATTAAGCAGTGATTACAAATTATGTGTTTGAAGAATAATGAAGATATGGAAAAATTATAAGTTTTCAAAAGCGAGATACAAAATATGATAGCATATTACCCCATGTTGTTTTAAAAATTATGGATGTAATATATGAAAACACATGCAAAGGAAAAATGCTTGAAATAGCATACTTCAAAATATTAATACTGGTTACTTACAGATTGTGGAAATATGGATTAGTTTTACTTTTTCTCACCTATATTTGCCAACTAAACTTTAAAAAGTACAGGTTAATTTTATTATCAGAAAAGCAATAAGCATTAATAAAAGCAAAGTGTTCTTGTCTTCCTGTTTTAAGATTTGCCACAATTGTTAATCAATCCCAGCGAGTAACCACAAACTAAATCTCTATTTTACTCAGAATATTTTGGGTACTTGACCAAGAAACAATCAACTCCCTTTAAAAACCTTGCATTCTGATTAGGCTATTAACTATATAGAATTTAGATAAAATTATACATCCCCAGTTTGTTCTGGAAGGATGGATTATTTTTCCCCATCAGTAAGAGGTACCCTAATAGAACCCAAAATATTTTTGAAAACATAGAGATCATTATTTTTTTCATAATGCTGTGAGATAATTTCTGTTATAGAATAATAAGTCATCTTCATTTATTCATTCAGTAACCATTATTGAAAACCTACATGTGTCAGACTTCATGTTAAGGATTAAGAGAAAGAATTAAAAAAAAAAAGAAGACCAAGTCTTTGCTCTCAAGGAGCCCTGGTCTCTCAAAGGAATCCCATGCCCAAGTGGGCTGTGATGACATAATGTGGTGGATAAAATCCTTATGGCACCTGAGCGTAGGGAGTATGTGATGCCCAGTTCAGTTTGAAAGGGACAGGAAAGACTTTTTGAGGAGGTGATAGCTGGACTCAAATTGAAAAAATAAATAGGAATTGACCAAGAGAAATGGGACTACAGGCAGAGAGGACAGAATAAGCAAGGGCAAGGAGACAAGAAACACCCACTGGCTAGCTGATGTTTCTAGAATGATGAGGAACAAGACTGCATAGGAGATGATTGGTGGGTTCACAGGGGCTTTGGATGCCACGTTTATCCTTTGTTCTGTTTGATTCAAATGAGCTAATTAAAAAGTCCATCTAAGCAATGCCACATAGAGCTAAAAAATTCAGATATTTGAAGAAAATGTGATTTGTGAGAAATTGTGATAACTGCAAACTGTAAAAACCATCTGAGTAGCACAGGGCAATTCTTTCTGCTTTGTAAGTTTGGAGAGAGAGAGAATCCATCTTCTTTCCTCAGAGTGTTTGCGTGGGCTCTACCTTGTGTTTGCGTGGGCTCTACCTTGTGTTTGGACCATCAGAACTGATGTATTATAATTTGGCCAAGAAAAGAAAAGTTTAAGTTCATGAGATAATTTGCTTTAAATAATGTAAAATGTATCAAACAGAGCTAATGATAAGTCATACAGGAATTGAATATTAAACTAAAGAAATCTTGACTCTTTATTTCCTTCCTAGATATTTGAAGGTTATTTTTAAGTAAAAATCTCAAATTCAACATACTTAAACTTTTCTTAATTATTTTTAAATCCACCTAAGAAAAGGTTTATACTTAGTAAATTATATGGGTAATTTATCAGTAGTATTTATCTCTGAATTTGCAGACATCTCAAGTCTTTAATTCTTTTTCAATGTCTAGTGTAGTGTAATAGGTAACAGCTGGAAGCCTGGTACATGCTTTTTTTATGATGAGTGACCTGATTGATTTTTAAATGTACATTTGAGTCAATACAATCATATTGACTCAAATAGTTTTGCCTATGCCCTTTCTTTTGTGTTTAAAGGGCTGATGGCATTTCCTTTGAAACTTGCTTAACATTTTTAACGTTCACTTTTTCTGAGGAAGCCTGAGAATAGCTTCAGTTTTTGCCTTTGAAAGGGCCCTTATTCACCCCTTACATAAGCAAGCGTCTGCCACCCAAAGATCTGTTCTTCCTCTTCTATTATGCTCTGAATTGCATTTGGATTCAGAAAATTTGGTTTCAAGTTCCCACACCATCACTTACTAGTTACGCAATTATCAAGTCAGTAAACTCTCTGGGCCCTCATTTTTTGTTTGTAAAACGGGGTGACAACATGACCACTGGGACGATCAAGTTAAATTTATGTGTTTATTGAGGATCTACATGTGCTAGCACTATTTTCATAAATTAAATATACATTTTTTTTTTACCGCTACAATACATTATAACCACAACTGTAGTTGAAACTGGCCAAATAGTGATTTATTTCTTCCTGTGGAGCTCCTTTAGCATTACTTGGATTAAGAGACTTAGAAATGTGAGTGGTAGCTACACTATCTAATGGTGAAAGAAATATCAAAGTGATTTCCATAGAAATATGTTGGATATAAAAGTCTGATATATTGATATAAAATCCCAATCCCAAATATAAATTTAATGACTCCTTATCAAAATTGCACGAAAGGTAAAAACTGGACAATGGAATTAATTGACTTTAGTCTTTTTCCTTTCCCTCTGTTATATCCATCAGCCAATCAACCAACCAACCAATCAATCAATCAGTGAGTGATTATTGAACATTTATTTTGTTCCCAGACTGGTGCACATCTGAGTTTCCATGTCATTAGGATTTTCTTCTAATTCTTAACATTTGACCCTGTTTTTTTGTGTTCAACCATAAGCCTTAGAATAACTGGAGAGCTTTACAGTTGAGTTGATACACACAACAGTTCTGTTGATAGATACATATATATTAAATTATGTATTATATTTTATACATATTAAGAAAAATCCATGTACCTATATCTGTATCTACATTTTTATCTATTAGGAATCATAATAGTTTTTTTCCTATTCAAAGAAGCTCAGTTTTTATCCTTTGGTTTATATGTTGTTTCTTTAAGTGCATTGTCATTTTCTCACTAATTCCAAACTCTTTTATCAAACATGGGATTTCCCAACAAATGGAGAACAGTGGAGTCTAAATTCAAGGATTTGGTTCTGATTCCTGCTCCGCTGCCTCTACCTGAGACTTTAGACAAGGTAGAATTAAACACATCCCCCTCTCTGCTGCCTCAGCCTCATATAAGCTTTACTATTGAGCTTACATGCTGCAAATATTTGTTTACATGTTTGCCCTTCTAGACTTAGATCTCGAGGACAGACACTGTGTCTCATTCAACATTGCATGGGGTCAACTAGCATGAATTTTGGAGTCCAAATGCCTAGACTTAAGTCTGATCTCTGTCATTTATTAGCTGTCTGACATTGGCCAAGTTGTTTGCCACTTCTGTGCCTCAGTTTCTTCATTTATAAAAGGAGAGAATAATAGTGCCTGCCTCATACTACTGTTATGAAGACTAACTGAGTTAGTATTTGTGGAGGATTTAGAAGAGTATTATTAATAAATGTTTGCTATATACATGTATTTAGAAAATCATCTCTAGCTTCGAAACCTAATATGGCCTTTATAAACTAATAAGTCTTTGTTTATTAGTAGACAAATTCACCCAAAATATTCTGAAATTCCATTTTCTCATCTTTAAAACTGAGTCTGATAACAATTGTCATACAATGCACATATATAACACTATTAAATGAGATAATGGATAGTTACATATTATAAACTTATAAGGTAGTTTTATTGTTATCTGTTGATTCACAGGTTGATTAAAAGGTTGCTAAGACATTAGCAAGACTGACCATCGAATTATATTAATTACAACACATTTTGCTTTGGAAAAGTGCTGTTACTGTTTATTTTACCATTATTTCATTTGTTAAACTATTGATTAGCTCTGTTCTAAAGCTGAAAAATGGCAGGCTGTGACCCTGACCCATGGAATCTCAGAAAACAACTTTGTAATAAAACATAGTTTGCAATATGTGTTTGTTTAATATTAACTAACCTGTGAAGCTGAACAGTGCCATGGTACATATTTACCCCTCAGCCTGTTCTCAGAGCCAGTGTTTAAACATGCAAATGTACTGGTAGATTTGAGTGGTGTTGGTTTGGTTTTGCTTTGAGTTGTTGTTCTTTTAAGTGAAACTGACAGAACATAAAGACTTAAAGATGTTCCAAGACACATTTTCCAAATGCCAAAGTGCCCTACATTTTGCTTACACTCTAGGACTTGAGATTGCTAAGCATTCTAACACTAATTCTGAAACTGGACATTCATACAGTTTTGATCTGATCATGGTCAGTTGATTCTATTGTAAGACCCCTTTAATCATTATGAATCAGTGCATAGATAAATTGGCAACATAAATTGTTAAGTGACTCTCGTTGAGGCAGCTTCTTGATCAAATAGGACCCTGTAATTGATCAGTACATTCCATCTTTATTTTACTTTAATTCAGGGGATTCTCACGAATCAGAATATGCTACTTCTGATTCATTTGGGGCTCCTAGATAAGATTGCTTAGAATTTGAGTTGATAAGACTGTGGCATCAAGTCCCTCATTTAAGTGCAATTTGAGAGATTTAGAAATGAGGAAACAAACACATATGCAGTGCTTTGAAACCTAAAGTTTTGTGGAAATTTAAAATAGCATTATTTAAAAATCTTTAGTGGCCTTATAAAACATTCATATGATATTTGAGAAACATGTCAGATTTTTCACTCTTTAGGTGGTTAAACGGAAATAAATATAATGTTGATGGAAGTTAGTGATATCCACTCTGGTATTTAATTTTTTTTCCATTTCTTCCATATTACCTCCTTTTCAAATAAAGAGTCTTCCCATTGCTGTTACAGCTTTCAGTGTAAGCTGTTCTCACATGAGTTTTGCTTACGCTGACATGACTAAGCCCCTATTTACCTCCTAAACAGAATAATACTGAAGTCTATTTATTACATACATATAGATATCTCTAGGCTTAATAACTATCCAGACTACTAAGACTCATGGTCTCAACAATACGGTTTAAAATTAAATGGTAAATTTAGTTTAAAAAAGTTAGTCCCACTATTTGCTTAGTAGGGTTACAGAAACTGGTCCGCAGAATTATTCATTTTCCGATGTGTAGTCATCTAGATGAGGTTTTCCTGGGGCAGTCATTAAGTAAACAATACGTTTTTCGACTCCTATGTCCAATTAAGGAAGGAAATGATAGCAGCAGGAAGTATAATATGAAATACAAAAAAACGAATTAAAAGACCCTTTAAGATTTTACTTAGTGCTTTCTGCCTATGTTTTAGCTTACAAGAAACATATTTAAATAATACCTAAATACCCAGCATAGCTGTTTTATCACATTAATATGAACATTTAGAAATACGTGATAAAAAGATGAAAAGCATTTCTAGATGTGTTCTGAAGAGAAATCTCCTTATCATTCAATAAGCTAAATGACTAAACCTGCAGTGAAAAATTTGAGGTTTTGTTTATTCTTTTTTGACGGATTTTGGCTAATAAAATTATTCTAGTTTTTATATGGATTATCATATGTATTATATGTAAGCATATACCCATGTGGAGTATTAGGTGTATATATCAATTCATTTTCATTTTCAGTGTGCTAGTAGGTGTCACTTGGCTTTGTGGCACCTGAGTTTTCGCTTAAAATTTTTAAAACTATTTTCGTTCAAAGCTTTGCATTATCTCATGTAATTACACTTAGTTATTCTCTGTTATGGCTGCTGAAATTATTTGAGAAAAAACTGTCTACATGACATACATGGGATATACTATGCCTTTATTAGTAGACTTTAGTGGAAATGCCTTTTCAAGGATTCTAAATGCTTCTTTCTAAATGTAGCTCTATGAATCATACCGAGATGGCTCTCTTTCAATGTTTTGAATAGATTGGTGAATTTAAGGCCTCTTTTTCTATTCTATTCTATTTTCTTCATGCTTGTAACAGTTACTTACTAAAGAAGGCTTGTGTATTCTTTATTTACTTTTTTGGTGTAAACAGATCATACATGCAAAGAGGTTAGAACAGGTGCTGGGATATAGTAAGAACTAAATGAATATTTGTTACTGGTGGTAGTGGTGGTATATTTTTAAGTCAGTGGACCATATAAAATAGCCTAGGTACTAAATATTTTTATCAGAACTTATTCTCAACCAGTAAGTTATCTTGAGTCGTAAAAATAAATATTATACATTAAACAACTAAACCTCAACTTAAAAATTTCATTTGGTATTCTTGGCTGAAAACCAGATGGCAAGTCTAATCCCTAGGCCTCCTGGCAAACATTTCAGGAACAGGTCCCAAACTTTTGTTATTTAAAATATTAACAGTTCTCCAGGAGAAATAATTTCCTTCCTTCAGTGGACCCCTCAAAATATATGGCCACTTGGGCATTAGCATTAGTTGCTTTGTGCTAACTTGTTATGGAGTTAACATTTCACGTGTAAAACTCCTGAATATATATATATTTATAACAGAAATGCTGACATGGTCTTAATGTCTCCAACACTACCTCATTCTGCTGCAATGTCTGTTTACTCTGGTCTGATATTTAATAAATTATGTGAACTTGCCATAGCAATCTCTGCAGCACAAAATATATATGTGCTTTTAATTAAGGAGAACTTTTTTTTTTAATAAAGGTACAAAAATAAGTTAGTTATGTGTTAATTCTAAATTCTCAGACACTGAGCTGTTTGTATACAACATGGTCTTTCCCAGAAACTTTGGGTGTTTATATGACACCTGAGACTCAGAGTTAGAACTCTGAAGTTATGAAAGTCAGCACTACTCCGTAGAGGAACTGTTTAAAAAGTTGAAAAAATGATCAGACATAGTGTAGAAACATGAATGAAGCTGATCTGGATAGGACTAAGGTATATCAGAAGACTGGGTAAAGGATGATATCATCCACGTTTTAAAAATACTACTTCTGTGTGAGACTAAAAGGAGAGATGTTTATTTGGTGCAAAATTTATATTTTGGGTAGTGCATTTCCTAATTTAACTTGTATGGTCAGTTTAGTCAACACCAAGTACATGAAATCTTGAGTAAGGCATGAAATTTTGTTGGTTTGGCCTGGTTAGTGTGATGCCCTAATAAATCCCAGAGAAATCTGGACAGTGAATAAAGAAGATTTGCAAAGTCCCCTTGGGGGAATGGGGAGAAAGGGGGCAATATTCAACTTCCCCATTTGGAGAATTTCTGATATTCTAGCAAGCAGTGGGGGCAACCAAGCAATAGGCCAAGCCCTCGATCTTGGAGGTTTTCTCTATGAAGCTTATTCCTGCAAAGATAAGCTAAGCCTACTTAAAATTAGAGCTAAGGGGAAAAAAAATTAGGCCTAAGAGTCACCCCCTAGAGAACCTCTTTTGTTACTCAGATGTGGCCTCTCTCTCTAAGCTGATACAGCGAATGAACTCACTGCCTTCCCCCGCTCTGCATAGGACATAACTCCCAAAGGTGTAAACCTCCCTGGCAACATGGGACAGAAATCCTGGGATGAGATGGGACCCAGGATCAAGGGTTTGAGAAAACTTCTTGACCAAAAGGGGGAAGAGAGAAATGAGACAAATAAAGTGTCAATGGCTGAGAGATTTCAAACAGAGTTGAGAGGTTATCCTGGAGGTTATTCTTACACATTATATAGATATCTCCCTTTTAGTTTATGATGTATTGGAGTGGCTGAACTATAGAGCTGTGTTCCGATAGCCTTGTTTCTTGAAGATGATTGGATAGTGATACAGCTTTTACAGTGTGACTGTGTGATTGTGAAAACCTTGTGTCTGATGCTCCTGTTAACTAGGGTATGGACAGATGAGTAAAAAATGTGGATAAAAAAATAAACAAATAATAGAGGGAACAAAGGTTAAAATAAATTGGGTAAATGGAAATACTAGTGGTCAATGAGAGGAGGGGTGGGGGTATGGTATGTATGAGTTTTTTCTTTTTTCTTTTTTATTTCTTTTTCTGGAGTAATGCAAATGTTCAAAAAAATGATCATGGCCATTAATTGTATACCATGTATGGAATGTTTATATGTTAAGACTGTGTGTTTGTATGTTGTTTTATTAATAAAAATATAAATAAATAAAATAGGTTAGTTGTACAGATTCAGATTAGATATTTTGCAAATCAGAAATGTGTATAGTAAAAATATTCTAATATAACACCATAAGAATTTTTCTAAATATTTTTAAATGGAATATTTCTAAGTACTAAATATTTTTGTTGTTTTACAAAATGGATCTTAAATGTAAAGTATATTTGGATGTATAATGGTGTCTCTGGCAAAGAATACAATCATAGCAATGTAAAAATTTGGGTTAATGGTTCATTTCATACAAAACAAGTGGTATTTAAATAGAGTGTCCTATTTTAATTTTGCCTGACATTTTCTGTATATATTTAAGCTTATTTGTTAAAGATTAATTTTGAAGAAACTAAAAAACAACAAAAAATGCCTCTATACCTATTTCTAAAGTACAAGTATAAAACATCTCTATTTTTATTGTGAAAATTTGTTTTTGGTTTATTGTTAGATGGCATCTGATTGGGCCTTCTTTTTGGCCCCTATCAACGTACTTAGTAGCCTAAATCCCATGGGAAATTCAAAAACAACCATACTTGACCATTTCTTTACTTTTCTTGATCAGAGTATGCTGCCCTCATTTATTTTTCTCCCTGTTTGTAGAATGCTGCTCTCATTTATTATTCTACTTAATTTTGGTGGAGAATAAAGGGTAATAAAATGTTTTCACATGGGCTATCATATTGGTTTTTTTTTTAATTTGGGGGCAAATGATAAAATTATTTATAAAATTAGAAATTCTGAACTATGTACATATGTAGTATTAATTTTTTTTAAAGAATTACAAAAGGGCATTACTAGGCTTTTTATTTCAATGACCAAGATCTTTTTAAAAGTGACTATGTAAGAAGTAATAGCTTAAGAGGGATTTGGAAACCCTGGTACAGAGAAATTGCTCACAATGGAAAGGATTAAATTCCTGAACAGAACAAGGCAAGGGGATTCCAGATTGAGTAATTTAATAGCTTATGGGGAAGATATAGTTTCTAGGGGTGGGACCTGACGTTCATGAGCCTGTAAAATATTTTTACACTGCATAAAAGTAAAAATATCATGGTCATTGGTAATAATAAATACAGTTAAATTTCAATTTCCTATCTTTTCCTCACCAAAGAGTTTCCTGTGTTCCAACAATTGTAAATTCATGCTGCTTTGTTGTAGGTAAACATACACATATCAATACTTCCTTTTTTTTTTTATTAGAGATGTTGTAGGTTTACAGAAAAATCATGAATAAAATAGAATTTCCATATACCACCTATTAGTAACACCATGCATCAGTGTGATACATTTGTTACAACTGATGGAAAAATATTAAAACATTTTTATAATTTAATACCTTCCGGATTTTATGAATTAGAAGTGTTGTCTCCTGCTAGCTCCTGATGTTGGCCCAGTAAGAAGAACTAATTTGAATGCTTGAGATGGAAAAAATTCTGGTAACTTTTAATTAATCTTCTAGGCCTAGTAGATATTTCTCAAGCCCGCTCCTTTGCCACTCAAAAACAGGTGTTTTTAACCCTCAACTTGAAAACTTTATCACAAGGCACAAATTCCCTGCCCTTTTTGCACTCATTGTAGCTCCCTCCCCTCAAACCAAAACCCAGTTCTAAGGCCTGACCCCAAGCTCCATCTTCTCCTTATATTTCCCAGGGCTTCACACAAAAACCCTTCCTCTTATCCTTTTTACTTCCCTTTCCATTTTTCAGGCCCGCAGTTCCTTCTCTTTTTTTTCCTTAATTATCCTCAAATGACTAAGAATTTGCATATACGATATTAAATGTATGCAACTACAGAAAGAATACACTGAACCAAATCCATGTGTATAATGAATTTTATAGTTGAATAGATAGTTAAAATCAATTACCATCAAATATATTACTTAAATATAATATTAATAAAGTAATAAAAATTAATAAAGGCTAAAGTGCCTTTAAAAGTATTTTCTAGTTTATATGGTTAGTGCAAGCACAGATAAATTCTCTTATTTTCAACAGTTGAATAACATAAAGAGAAATAAGAGTAAAGTTAAAGGAAGATAAGTTTCTGGAAAGGTTTGCTTTTGACTTTCACCTTGGAAAAATAGGGCCTATTTGTTCATCTGGCATTGCAGTAGGAAGAGAATGTAAATGTGACCTTCATAATCCATCCTAAAATCTTTCTCTTATGGAATAATTAAGTGGTCTGGGTCTTACCTAGTCATTCCACTTCTAGGAGTCTTCTGCCTGCTTCATGTAGACTTCGAGAGGCATGTCAATGAGTTCAGCCATGTTGACACAGGGCATTCATTCTTAATAAGGCAGTTTACAAGTCACAATCTATGAAGTACCTCCAGGCGACTCATATTTTGATCTATTTCAAACCATTTCCTCATTTTATTTAAATATTACTATATGATTTTTTTTTTCAGTTTAAAGCTAGATTATTTTTAGGCAAACCAGATTTGCAGAATGAGAAAAGCAAGTACATTGCTCCTTAGGCATGACTTTCTGGTGATCCTTCACTAAAATATTATAAATATTAAATATTTTAAGATAAGCTCTCCAAATCAAATATCTCATTATTTAGCTTTGATAACGTAGTACAGTTCATTTTCAATTTTTTAATGGAAAAGTTAAAAGTTATAAAAAGTAGACAATAATATAATGAACGCTCATATAGCCATCATCTAGCTTAAACAATTATCAACCATGGCAGAATAGATCTTATTTCATCTGAGCCACCAGTCCCCTGCTTCCATTATTTTAATGCAATAATGGTAAATATTTCGGTGTATATCAATAATAGAAAAGTACTTCTTAAAACATTGTCAGGTGGTACAATATGAACAAATCAAAACCAAAACAGCACCTCCTGTTTACTGATTATGTCTTGCAATCTTAGAGAAAGTTGAGTAAGCACCTCTGGGTGAGTAGACCAGAACACATTTTGAAACCTGATTAAAAGTGCATTCCATGTCAACCAACTCCTCTCAGGAAGAAGTGTTAGATAAATTGTGGCTATTAAGAAGTATATTTAGCTAAATCAGGTAAAATATAGACTGGGGGATCCTAAGAGAACTGTGTAAAAGCACTACACAACAAGGAAAAGTTTAACTTTAAAAGGGGAGCAATTGTACAAAGGTTATATTGAAAAAGGATTAAATTATGTTCAGTAAAATTTTGATTTAAAAATGAAACTTACTGCATTCTAATTCTTTGAAAATCAGCAATCCATGGCAGTTATAATAATTTTCTTTTAACCAGAACACTCCATTCCTTAATCACATAACCAAGAACCTTTAAGTAGACAAGTAAAGAATTTTGAGCAGTTTCCCTCTTCTACACCTGTGAATTTTATGCACATCCATGTGCATGTGTAGTTAACTAAAAAATGCTGTTTGGGCAGCATCTTGTGTGTGGGGGGGGGTAGGGACTACTATTTTGAAACACATGTATACAAAGAGTTCCAATAACTTAACAAGACCCAAGAACTGGTTAATATTAGAATCTGCATGTGATTACACCCCTTACTGGAAACCCAGTCTACCTTGCTCTTTAAAGTATTGCTATTCTGTGTGTAATTGCATCCTATGGTCTAAATGCATCACCTTTAGACCTATAATTCAAAACACAAAAGGGGTTTGTTTAGACATTCGTGTAACCAAAATAGTGCTAAAGTTTATGCTGTTGATTTGATGGATGCTGTGTTTTAGTGAAATAACCAATTTCTAGGGGAGTGTCTGAAAACCTAATAATTTGGTATTATCTAGATCAAACAACCCATTAATTCATTGAAGTTTTCATTTTTCTAAGGCTACAGATTGGATCTGCAAATAACTTCAAGGAGAGATGATGCATCACTACATTATTTTAATTACTTCTTAAAGCCAACATCTAGCATTTGTTCCCTTCTTTATAATAGAAATTCATCAACCATCATTTGATTATCTCTAACCAAAAATAAAATCTTTGCCAAGCCACCCATATTTCTGTCAGAACTAAGAAAGGAATCTTTTTGTCTTAGTCTATTTGTCCAAATGGGCCACTGGAAATTCTCAGTTCCTGGTTGATAGGAGTAGAGGGACTCTGCCCTTTGCTTTATAGGAATAGAGTTGAGATACCCAGAGAAGCCTAACCAAACAAGTTCTATGATCTGCAACTTCCACTCAGACCATAACCTTGTTTTGTTAGTGTAAAATTTCATTTTTTAAATTGTCATTAATAGTGATCATATTCATGGTAGTAATAATAATTGTTACTGAGGCCCTACTGTGAGCCCAATGCTGAACCAAGTATTTCACATGTGCCACACTGGTAATACCTGCCCCTCTGGGGTGAGTATTATTATTCCGATTTACAAGTAAAGCAACTGAGTATGCTCAGAAAGATTGAATAATTTACTCACAAACACACAGCTGTTGAGTGAGTGGCTGAATCGGGACTCACACTCAGTGTCTGACTTCAGGACCCATGTTCCTAATAATTCTCTATCACCACCTGGTACCACCTTTGTGTTGGACACTATTAATAAGACAGGATTCTTGTCTTTAAGACATGTGGAACGCAACTAGAGAACTCAGTATGAGAGCTGGGACAAATAGAACCATTTTCATAAAGGAAAAAATTGTATGATTTCAGAGAAAGGAGAGTGAATTCCAGGCAGGAGAAATGGGATCAGAAGTCTGGCCCCAGTAATACCAAAACAACCGGAGTCTACTTTAGCTAAAATGGAATGTTTGTATAGAGTCTGCCTGGAATTGACCTTGTCTGCCAGGTGAAGGAGTTTGGACTTAACGGAATTCTATCATAAAGGATGATCTAAAACATTATATTTGACCTTTATTCACTGAGTGGATACTGCTATAGTATTACAAAATAGTTTAAAAGTAATTGTATAGCTAATATTGATTTTTGTCTGCATTGATACATTGCATGAGGTATTTCTATTTTATTTTTCTTTCAGAAAAAAAAACTCTATTTCTTCTCTTTAAAGTAAAAAAGCTTTAAAAAAACCCAAAAACTCCCACCACCCTTTAAATAAACAATTCCTACAGTGTCAGTGACCATAGTCAATATATTTGCCCATTTGTAATATATGACTGCTGTCATCAGTCAAGTAAGTAAACAGCAGAATGTCAGGGAGGAAAACAAAATTCGGTGGGCCTTTTGTTCAGCCCCTTGACTTTCCATGGAAGCGTTCACTTCTTTAAGATTACAGAGCAGAGTCATCTTCCCCTACCACATGCTGTGGGGCCTTTATGGTACACATCTGCAGAACATAGGACCCAGAACAGCCTGCAAAGTAAGGTGAGCTATCTTAATTGTTTACTCAAAATAAAGTAAATCAGAAAGACAGAATTTTGAATGATTTGAAAAAGTAGCTTTGCCTATAAAAAGAGTTATAAATTATCTTGCTATAAATGCCCTTCATATGTTTAGACTTTAGAATCAGCATCCCCTAACTATCCCCCAACCTCGCAGGTTTAGGTCTATGGAATATTTCTCTGGTAACAGAAATCATAAAAATTGAGATTCGGAGCAATGCATTCATTCAGCAAAACTCAGGTCTAGTTGGGGCTCCAGATTGAAACTTTGTTTTATTATGAGAGTTGATAATATGTCTCTGAAAATCAAAAATGTGAAATCCTAAAGACCCAGAGGGGTTTTACAAACACTCTCAGATAATAGTGGGTGTTTTTGGTTCCTCCTTGGGGACAGGGATGGGGGGTGGGGATGGGGCGAGCAATGTAGAAAGTTCTCCAGTAGGTGCTGGCTGAAGGGAGGGGTCAGGCCTAACTCTTCTAGGTACTGCTCAGAAATGATATATTTCCCTTAGTAAGTTACAGCCTCTACTTTTCAGGTCTCTCATGTTTGTGGGTATTCATGCAGAGGATAACAGCCTTTTTAAAAATCTGATTTAAAGTAATCTCTGAGAGATGCTTCTTTCACCAGCTGAAAGGGGTGGAAGGCCAGTGTAGTTTAGCACTGACAGTCTTGGACTGGACATCCTGCCCTTGACAGTTGCCCTTGGGCTAAAGATGTTGTTTTGACTCCCAGTGACCCCTATCAAACTGAAGAGTACTTGCTGTCATGTCTAGCCATACCCTTACCCTGAGTTGTCAGTATAGAAAGGCAGAGAATTTCCTATTGTAGTCATGGTTTTTATTGTTTCAAGAAATCTAAGTTGTCTTACCTAAAGGTAAAACAATGGAATAGATTATCACATGGATGTGAAAGTTTAAAAATATACCAGATTTTACCCCTTTTTGTCTAAACATATGCCTTTCCCCTGCCCTTTTCCTTTTCTCTTTTCCAGTATGCCAATGTTGACCTCGGGTATTAGCTAAAGGTGTAATTAATACATCCTTTTGCCTTAGTACACACGAATGTCACTTAGAAAAGAAAAATTTATTCAAATTTTTCCTCATAGTTTTCACCTCACCAAAAGCCCTCAGAACTTCTTTAATTCCACTGAAATTCTGAATAAATATAGCAACCGAGAAAAAATATACCACTAAATATAGTTAACTGACAAGAATACTATTCAGCAATAAAACTGAATGAATGATTGTTATACACAACAACTTAAATGGATCTCAAGAGCATTGCATTATGCTGAGTGAAAAAAATCACTTTAAATTGGTCACATATTATATAATTCCATTTATAGAGGATCCCCAAAATGACAAAGTTATAGCCACGAAAAACATATTAGTGGTTGCCAGGAGTGGGGTGCAAGAGTGGGTGTGACTATAAAGGGGCAGCACAAGGTAGATCTGCAATTATTTTTTCTAAAAGTTTAAATATATTTGTCAAGTAACAGCATAGACTCCTTACAGCAAGTGTAATTAAATATGACATAGCTGACATATGCCAAAAGAGCATCTAATATAAGAAGGAGGAAAAAGTGCGCTGTTACTAAAGAATTGTTCAAAACATTAGAAGGAATAAAATAGTAATGCAATGTGCTCTCAAGACTGTAATAAAATAGCTACATTTATGAAGTACACAACCATTTGAATGCTTTTCAGGCATTCAGAAAGTAAAATTGGAAATAAGAATCCTTTTAAGTAAATCGCTTTAGCATCCATGTAACAAGTTCCTCCCATTTGGAAAAATTCCAGAAAACGAGACCATAACTACAGACTGCACCGCCACAGCTTATCTCCTTAATGCATCCTTTCTTCTCCCCTCCTTTTTCAGTTCTTTGCTAGACTTCTTTTTCAACTTCCCCTTCTAAGTTCATCTCACTTCCTCTTCTGGTCTCTCTCCCCAAGTCTTAGCGAAATAGGCAAACCTGTAAGTCGTGCGGTGTCTCCGAGGCGGCTGCCGCCCTCTGTCTTCTCTGCGCGCCGCGACCCGCTTCACGCTCCCACTGCCGGCGCCCGCCCGGGTGGCCCCGCACCGGGGCCCAACACTGCCAGCAGAAGAGCGGCCCCACCAACGGTCGGCCAAAGTTGCCTCATGGTGAAATACATCTTCTTTCTTTATCTTCTTTGACATTTTTATAGGACTGCAAGTCTGCCCAGTGTTAGAAAATTATGCCAACTCAAAGAGCTAAGTCATCGGTGGGAAGAGTACCGTGTAAAAGGAGCGAATGATGCAAGGCAAAATGACAGAGCAAACAGGGTAGATAGAAGAACTTACGCATGATAGGTAAAGTAGAATCAATATTTTTAGTGGACAAAAAAAAAAGAGGAAAAGGCTAAATCAAGGCCCCAGATCCTCATTGTTGAAAATAGATATACACATTTGCAATATCAATAGGAATAACATTTTTAATTGAGTGACTATTATGTGCTATGCAGTATCCTCACAATAAATTTGAAAAGCACTATATTATAACTAATTGGAACTCTAGGGTTTCTTTCAGCTATTTAACTTAACAGACATCTAGACTCATTTAATCCTCATAAAATCCCTCTGAGGGATTTAAAAGAAAAGGAAGCACAGCCATGTTAAGCTCAGGGTCACTCAGCTAGAAAGTAGTAGAGCCAAACTTTGGACTCAGAAAATCTAAATGGTAGAGCCAAGATATGAACCCAGGAAGCCCACCTCTGGAGCCCATGATCTTATCATGATGATGGTGGTGCTGGGATTCACATCCACTTAACCTGACTTCCAAGCCTAAACTCTTAACCATATGCAACAATATACTTTAATTTAGAAAATATTTGTACTAACTATAATGACCCATATTCACTTTGCAAAGACCTTAACAGCACAATGAAAAAGTGTTTATTTTAAGAAAAAAAATTGTTAAAAAAAAACATTTTCTTCACTCATTCATTCAACAAACGTGTACTGTCTGTTTGTGCCAGGTACTATGTGAGGCACCAGGGCTACAACAGTGAGCGAAGCAGACAAAAATGAGAGAAAGCAATGGAACTGGAGATAATGTTCATTTTAGTGATGAATGCACACTAGATTTATAAGGAATAAAGAGGGAAAAGAGCCATCAGAAGATAAGAGAATGCTTCATCTTTGTATTATCCAGGGAATGATGTTATTCTAGTGTGGACTATCCTGCATGAATATTCTTTAACTTTTTTTTCCATTTCCTCCTTTTTCCTTCATTTTATTTATGACAGAAGAAAACAGACTATTAAAAATATTTAATATGGAGATGTCTCCGTCCCTGGCACCATGGGATCAACAATGCCATCCTGACCAAGTTGGCGAAAAGAAGGGTAACAAATAAGGTATCAGTGGCTGAGAGAGTCCAAACAGAGTTGAGAGGCTACTCTGGAGGTCACTTTTACACAAGCTTCAATTAAACATTGCTACCTATCATAACCTGCCAAACTCCAACCAAAACCATTCCAGCCAATCCTAAAGAACACCTAGGGCAATATATAAGATTCTACAAAGGTTCCATGTACTAAGGTAACTTTCCAGAAACCTACAACCTCCAGATGGGGCCAGTCTCTCTAAAACATCAGCTAGATCCATCTCCCTACCCCATGTTATTGATGGCCCCTTCCAATATGAAAAAGCTTGAATGGGCATAGCCCAAATACCCCTAAAGAATGGGAGAAGGGTCAAAGGTGATGGTGGAGTTATATAGAGAAGGTAGGGTTTAACAAACAGGTATGATTGCTGAATCATTAAATTGATATTTCTTTTAGTCTCCAGTATCTTAGAGCAGCTAGAAATAAAAACCTAAAATGGTTATTATTCCATTCTCTGCTTTACGTTATTTTTAAAAAATACATGTTTACTTCCTGACTCCTCTATAACACACTAAAATGCTAAAATGTATTGCTAATTCCTGCATTTAGTCATTTCATTTTCTAGTACCACAGGTCACTTACAAAATTCCAGAGAGGGGCAGAGCTTATAGGACATTTGCTGAGCAAATGTGCAGGTATCTCCCTGAACAGTCCTCCTTCCCTGGCCTCATCCCATGCATTCTCCACTCCCACCTTATTGAACTCTTAAGTTCTCGAAGTGGCTCCCACTCTCTCTGTTCTCTGTTCAGGCTGGCCTCTCTGATGAGAGCGCTCTCCCATTTTCCTCCAATCCTTTGCCTGGCTAACTTTTATCTCTGTTTCAAAACCTACCAGTCAGGATCACCAATTCTTGACATGTTCCCTGACCCATTTCGCAAGCCATGTTAGGTGGCAGAGTGCTCAAATCTGATTTTCCCCTGGCCCTTTTCACGCTGTAGTGCAACTGCTTGCTTATTTAATCTTTACCCCCATGAAACGAATTCCTTATTCAGTAAACATTTATTGAGCGCCTGGTATTTGCCCAGTTCTTAGATGTTGGGGAGACAGGAATAAAAGAAACTCCCTAGTATGGTACCTGGGAGATAATGATACTCAATGATTGTGTATGAGATGAATAAATGTAATTAGATGGTCCAGAGGACTATTATCTGTCATGTGAAATTGATTCTATTTTTCCCATCCCTCCCACACTACTCTGTTGTATAACACCTTTCTACCCCTCTTCTTCCATAAGTTTTTGTTTTCCTTCCTCCCTAGGAATCTTTATTTTACTGCTTCTTTTTGGGGGCAAGCAGAAGCTTTGGCATATAAGGCATCTAATGCCAGCACCATCATTTATTACCTTTGTGATGATTGTCGCATTCTTCTTCCTTAGTCACTCTGAGCTTCAGTTTCCTCACCTATAAAATGGAGCTACCAACACTGATAGCATGGAATATTATGAAGATTGCATGAGATTCACATATGTAAAGGCTTGGCACAAAGAATGGCTCTTGAAGAGTACTCTGCTCCCTTCTTCTGTCTCTCTTCTCCTTCTATCCCTTGCCCTTCCTACAAGATGTTACTAAGCAGTAGTTCCTGAAGAACTGAATATATTCCATTGTGGCATGCAAGATGGTTTCAGTTAGTATATGGAAGCACATTTTCAGTTAGTATATGGAAGCACATTTTAAAAATTGTCTTAGCTATGCAATTATTTTGATGTATATAAAAAATATGTATATAACTAGACATTAAATCGCACTAAACTCAATTCTACAGAAATTGTTGCTTTCGATATGTAAAAGTTTTAAAAGAGTGGTTTATTTTTAAAGAATATTTTTAAAAATATTAATAAATCCAGAGTAAAGGATAAGACAAAAATGAAATTGATAATATAATGCCTGAAAAACACTGCAGAAACAAAAGGCAAACAATGCTATAAAAGAAGTATTTATTTAATACAGAAGTGTACAAGCTGCTACATTTATATAGCTGTCCTCAGCTTTGAAAAAGCTGACATGCAACCATAGGATACTATGCATTTCTCAAAATATCACTTATGAGAAATCCACTCCTAGGGCTTCAGGTTTGTATTATTGTGTCTTTGACTCTCTTAGGCTAGGATTAGACTTCTAATGAACTAAGAAGTCAGCTTCAGATCCCTACAAACCACCCCTCTGGCTTTGCCTGTGGTAAACCACAAAGTAAAAGAGAACTGTTCATTTACTTTTAAGAGTGATTGATGCCCAAATGGAACTTCCAAAAATATTATGCGTTTCCCACACTGCTCCATTTCCTAGTGGGTAAAATACCCCATTTCCTGGTGGGTAAAATAATAAAAAACTATCTCATAAGGTTGCTATGAGGGCAAATGTTAATATAAGGGAAGGACTTAGTAACATTAGGAATGTAATAGTGCTATGTATGTGTGAGACATAATTATCATTATTATTACTAATCTAGGAGAGGCTAGCATCTTTGGAGCACCTAGCATTGCAGAGATTTTGTTGCTTTGGGATAAAATCAGCCCAATAACAGTGTCCAGTCTTTAAACTCACACGGTATTCAGTAATTTGGGAAAAGAGGATATTCTTTTCAGTGTGTTTATCCTTACAGCTTCTACCCAGGACATAGATTTTCTGAAGATTCATGTGTTAGAATTTGAGAAAGACTAGAGCATGTGTATACACACACACACACACACACACACACACTTGTGTTCCATAAAGAGAGATTTTACCACTTTTGCTGACTCTTTAGAAACAATACAGCCCCACCCACAAAAAAAGTGAAGGTCTAGGCCCACAAAGGGCTATCACCAAAGTAGACACAAACCCAAACAATAGCCCTCACTCCCCAACCCTGGAACCGGAGTGTTCTTTATGTGATCTAGGGGTAGAATGCTCTTTTTACAACATGACACAATTTAGTCATAATGATTACGTTTTAGCTGTCTGGAAACAAACATGGATATAAGGAAAACAGACCATCCACATGGACGCCCTCGCACCCCACTCCCCACCCCACCCCCACCTCCCAGTCCCTTCCCTTTAGAGGAAAAAGCTGCACTACCAAGTCAAGTCGGTGTCCCTTCCGAGCTGGGACACAGGACAAGGGAGCGTTGACGCGAAGTGCCCCGCCACCACGCCAGAGTAGCCTCCTAACCCCTCTTCTCATTTCACAGGGTTTAAGATTGCCCTATAACAGATGCACCCTTTCCTCCGAAAAACAGACATCAAGAACCAATCCTTCTTCCCGCAGTGAAACCAGGTGTGTAAAGGCTCTGCCAAGGACTGCGGCTCCGGGTCTCGGAGCTCTGACACACTGGGACCGCATCCCCTCCCCTCGCTGGGATCCCCGGCTCAATTCGCAGGTCTTCCGCCAACCAGGCCAGCAGCCCCGTGCGCATTTCCCGGTTGGTTCCCAGGCGCTTAGAAAGGGAGTCTCTCTCAGTCTTTCTCTGCCGAATCACCAAGAGGAGCTTGGGGGAGTCGTCTTTCCCCACTCCGCGCCGCCCCTACCGCACCGCAGGACGCACCGACCTCCTCCGCCACCTCTAGGCTGAGAGCCTTTCCCCGAGTGCTGCTCCCTGCGCAGCGGCTCCCTATTCCCGGCGCTCACCTGCTCCTCCCCTGGACTCCAAGATGCTCCCAGCTCATCCATCCAGGGACTCTGTCTGTTCCAACTCTCTTTCCCCCTCCTTTCATTCATTCACTGCTTTTTCTCCTCTTCATTTTCCCGCCCGCCCTCACCCTCTCCAGGGCTGGCCTCTAGTCACTTTTCGTCTTCGCCTCCTCCTCCCCGGGGCTCTCGGGTGCTCGACTCCGCTCGCCTTTCCGGCTCCGCATTTCGGTACGGTCCTTCTCTTCCAGACTGCGCGTTTCAGGCTCCGCAATCCCACCGCGCGAGACGCCTGCCTCAGAAGGCCAGTTAACTCTTTTCTACTCGCTCACCGCCTGGCGTCAAGGCACCCTCCCCCAGCCCCAGACCCAGCTCTGCCCTCGCCTTCCTTTTTTCCTAAAAGAGATTCCTCGAGGACCGTCCACCCTCTCCCCGCCCCCCCGCGCACCCAAGTCGGAGACCCTCATTCGTACTGGTCTTGCCTGCCTCTCAGCTGTCAGGGACGACGCATCTATTTTAAGCCCAGCACGCGATGTCCCCGCCCTAAGGACACGGGCACGGGTCCCGCGACTCGGGTAACACCTTGCCAACCACGATTCCGGGCTGACTCACAACCAGCCCCCGCATCAAGATCTGTCCTCCCAGCTAGGTAGACGGTGCGGCCACGGTGGTGGAAGTGCACCCCACACAAAATCCAAGCGCCAAGGGACTCCCGGGGCGGGGGACAGGGTTGCCCGGCACCCTGCCCGCCCCCACCCCCCGCCCGCCTCTTTTCCAGCGAATAGGTAGCCATAGAACAACCACCGCTCCTTGCAAAGGGAGTCGCACAGGAGCCCTCCCAGTCTCTTTTCTCTCAGTGTGCCCCGGTTTACTTCATATTAGTCACTAACAACCTGCCCGAACTGTGATTCTTGGAAAATAGTCATCATCACTAATGAATATGAGCACGTTATGAAGAGCCGCAACCCTTAACCTAAGAGGTTAAGAGACGCACACGTGTGAGACCGTGACCCATGCACACGCGTAATTCTCATCCAGGTTGGGATCCAGCCACAAGTCTGCACACTGACAAAACTCTAATTGTAAAGGAAAATGTAAGAAGCTTCACTCACCCACCTCTTTTTTCTACCCTCTCCAGATTGGATCCAGGGAAGTGTACGAAAAGGGTGGATTGAGAGACTCTTCTTTCTTTTCTTTTCTCCTTTAGGAAAGAGTGGAAATTTCCATCATGTGATAGGGGGCAGCATCCCCAGTGTCGCATTTCCAGCGGACCCTCCCTTCCAGCCCAGCCACCAATCATCAGGCGGCAACCTGAGATATAAACAAAAGCATCCTTCCAGGTGGAGCTGAGTTGTCCAGCTGTTCCCCAACAGTGAAGCTTGGGAGTTGTGAGTCCCTACTCTCTCTTTCCTGGGTTCCCATTAACAGTGAAGATATTGGGTGTAAGTTTTTAGTCAGGTTTCTTCATTGATCACGATTGCATTTATTTGCTCTGTCCTACATACAAGGACACGTGTTGATCTTCATTTTGAATTCTAAAAAACTATTCAAGGGAGGTGACTTGTAAACCGTCTCCAGTTTGGGGGCGTCAAACCTGAACTTTATGTAAGAAAAAATATAAACATTTGGGGGAAGGGGTACAAATGAAAACTCTGTCAATCACAGCAAAAGTCACTTTATACTTTTTTTTAAAAGGAAGCTGGAGATAATTTGCTAGCACTTAGCCTTGAATAGGAGTCTTTTGTGATAATTTTTTTTCCCTGGGATTCCAGTTTAAACATAATCCTCAGTAGAAGTGGTAATGGAATTGGGATGCAATAAATAATACTATAGCTTTATTTCTATTTATTAAAGATAATTCTACCATGTCTAAGGAAAACTTTATGTTGAAATCATTTTCTGATGATAGCAAAAATTCTTGTTTAAAAGAAGGCTCATGCTTTGAATGTATTCACAATTCCCATCTATCTTAGCAGTCAGTTGTCATTCTTTAGGGAAAAATAAAATTCTTTATGGCCATTTCACCCGGCAGTATAGCAAGCTGATCTGACAACACAAATTACTTTCTGAACTCCTACATATTCAATTTAACTTTGTTCAGAATGGTTAGTCTCACTGTTCATACCTCGAACACCTAGAACCTCTCATTTTATAGTTCCCATCGACACTTTAAAAAACATGACAACAAGAACCCATTCAAATTATGTATAATAATCAGAGACACTGCATTAATATACATACACATCAAAAGGTACTCAAATTATACTACACTGAAACTTTCAGTGGAAGGATAAGGCATTACATACCTTCATTGGAACTTGCCATTTTGGAACCTAAAAACATAAAACTCTGTATACAAGAAATATTTTTAAGCTTATATAAATCTGTATATAAGAATAGTATATTCTGTAAATCTATATATAAGAATAGCTTGTTGAAACTGGATTCCCTTTAAACTAACACATTTCTCCATTGATTCTTATTTAATGAATGCAAAAGCAACTGTTATACAACTACTAAAATGTCAAAATTGTATGATTTGGAAAGGATTAGTGAGAGGTCAAAGTAGACGTATATTTACCTATGCTTAATCTGAGATTTTGTAAAAGTAAAATTCATGTTTAGAAAATGAAAAGCTATTCCAGAGAAAACACCAATTATGATGGGATCAACTTAATTCTAGGACAGAAATTAGTTTACTGTGGAATTGCTTAACTTTTTAGTGAACTGCTTATTTAATCAGTTACTGGCATCTGTATCTTAGCTAACACAGTGGCTCATTGCCCAATTTAATATGGAACTATGGGTTATTCATCTTTATTTGCTGTTAATACTAATTAGGTTGTGAAATGAGGTAAAAATGAGACTTTCATCTATAAAGCAATGAAGTGCTGAGTGAAGTTTAAGTTTGTCCTGTTTTGCTGCTATTGTTTGTCAGTAGACTTTCAGAAAAGCTCTAAGCAATGTCTGGGTGTATGAGGCAATTGACAACCTTCGACTTCTGTGCTACAGTCAAACACTTGAGCTAGTGTTTGGTCAGGCTAAATCTCCCCAGCAATCCCTAAAAGTTTGTTTTAAATTAGTGTTTGAAAGGAGGGGAATCAGCACTAACCAGCAGCATAAATACCATGCAGGACCAAATCGTGAAATACAATTTGTCTGACCATCAGATGATTTGCTAGCTCTATGGCAGACAGCTTTTTTGGACTCTCAGCACCACCACCTTGGGCAAGTTCCTTAAATTCCTGATGGCTTAGTTTCTCCATCGGAAAAATGGAGAACGTTTCTTGGTACATTATTTTCCTGGCATAAGTTATTTTTAAACAGTACTACAAACGCATCTAATAATGGAAGGAAACAAAATGTTTGTAATCTAGAAACAAAGCTTACAGAGCAGGTAGAGTCTGTTGACCATTTGATGTAGTTGAATTGATTGAACTTTTCCACTCAAAAGTTGTGTTAACACAGTGGTGCTAGGATTCGTTGTTGGTTTTCTTCTGGCTGCTTTTAAGAAACATCTGTGTAAAAAATATTCCCAAAATGGGGCAGGCCATGGTGGCTAAACAGGGAGAGTTCTCACATGCCATGCCAGAGACCCAGGTTCAATTCCCGATGCCTGCTCATGCAAAAAAAAAATATATATATATATGTTCCCAAAATGTGTTCTTTAGAACTAAAGCTAGTACTTGCAAACATATTTCTATAATCCAATAAGTTTGGAAAACACTATATTCAACAAAGTGATTGTGGAATTCGTCAAAGGTTTTAATAAGTCAGAAGCTTCTCAACATCTCTCAGATCTAATGGTCCAGAGAACAGATATTACTAAATTCTAAAATAAGCAAATGCCTTAGGGTGGAAATAAATTGCAACTATTATTCAAATGCCCATGATAGCACTATGAATTTCATTGCTTTATGTATTATCATTGTGACATTTGATGGCAGTTATTTTAGTAAACTTTTTTAACTTTTTTAGTTGTATAATATAACATATATACAAAGCAAAGAAATAAAAAAGCAATAGTTTTCAAAGCACTCTTCAACAAGTGGTTACAGGACAGGTCCCAGAGTTTCTTATGGCCTACCATATGATCCTCTCATATTTTTCCTTCAAACTTCTCCAGACTATAGGAGGCTAGAGGGCTTAAATACTTTTTATCATGACAATTGATTTTTTTTTCCTTCTTTGTTTGTGAACAATAATATATATACAAAAAATATATAAATTTCAAAGCACAGCACCACAATTAGTTGTGGAACATATTTCAGACTTTGACATGGGTTACAATTTCACAATTTGAGGTTTTTACTGCTAGCTGCTCTAAAATACTGGAGACTAAAAGAGATATCAATATAATGATTCAGCATTCATATTCATTTGTTAAGCCCTATTTTCTATGTATAATTCTACCATCACCTTTGATCTTTCCAACCTCTCTTTGGAGTTGTTTGGGCTATGGCCTTTCTAAATTTTTGATATTGTCATTAATTTGGCGTAGGGAGGGCCAGAGCTATCTTATGTTCTGGAGAGGCTGGGCTAAATTTCAGGAATTATCTGGGCCAAGGACCCATCTGGAGGTTGTAGGTTTCTGGAAAGTTACTCTAGTGCATGGAACCCTTGTGGAATCTTATATATTGCCCTTGATGTTCTTTAGGATTAGGTAGAATGGTCCTGGTTGGGGGTTGGCAGATTATGATAGGTAGCAAGATCTACCTGAAGCTTGCGTAAGAGCAACTCCAGAGTAGTCTCTCGACTCTATTTCAACTCTCTCTGCCACTGATACTTTATTAATTACACTTCTTTTCCCCCTTTGGTCAGGATGGAATTGTTGATCCCATGGTGCCAGGTCTGGATTCATCCCTGGGAGTCATCTCCCACTTCGCCAGGGAGACTTTCACCCCTGGATGTCATGTCCCACATAAGGGGGAGGGCAATGATTTTGCTTGCATAGTTGGGCTTAGAGAGACTGAGGCCACATCTGAGCAACAACAGAGGTCCTCCAGAAGTAACTCTTAGGCATGCCTATAGGTATTCTAAGCTTCTCCGCTACCTACATAAGCTTAACAAGAGTAAGTCTCACGATTGAGAGCGTGGCCTATTGTTTTAGGTGTCCCTAAAGTTTGACACAATATCAGGGAATTCCCTGATGGTAAGGTTTAATAGTTCCATAGTCTTTCTCCCCTCCCTCAGGGGACTTGGCCAATACTTTTTGATTATCTGCTTACATACTCCAGGATGTCTCCAGGCATTACATTACATTACATTACTACTTTAAGAGATTAAAGGATCTCTTTCCCATTCTGTGGTCCCTGTGTTTCACTTGTTCAAATGAGCTATACAGATAGGTGAATTAGATTATGCACTACAGAAAATTTCAGTTCTAGATTAAATAAACTTTTCTTCCATTGGTCTCAAAGAGTATGTGTGGTACTATAATATAAACACTGTCTTCCTTACCCCTATGTTCTGAATTACTTTAACCCCAAAGTGTTCAGCTTCATTCTTATCTCTAAATATTAGGTTATATATATAAAACAACCTCTCAAAATCCAGAAATAATAATCACCACTCCAGACTTAATGTGTCTGCTCTAAAAGCTTACAATTTAGGCCCCTGTTTTCTCATAAGCATTTTCTAAAGGTGACCATACCATTGTTGTTTTTTGTTACTGGCTTATTTTGTCTCACCAAATGTCCCCCCCACATGTTCATTCGCATCATTGCATGCCTCACGACATTGTTCCTTTTTGTAGCAGCACAACCTTCATTCATAAGTACACACCATAGTTTATCAATCTACTTATCCGTCGGTGCAGCCGTCAGCCACCTGCATTCATCAGGCATCATGTA
>PVIY010004404.1:0-103343 GCA_004026745.1 Myrmecophaga tridactyla | reverse complement strand
GTTGTTGCCACGGTCACCGTCAAGGGCGTGATGACCACAGGCAGCGACGTCGGGCTCAGTGTGATCCAGGCAAACGATGTGCAGAACCCCCTGCATTTTGGCGAGATGAAGGTGTGTCCCCAGGGGCTCAGATGGCCCGTGGTAGGCGGCTGGCCCTGGCGGCCTCTAGCCACCTCCTGAACCAGCCCTCAGACGTAACTCAGAAACAGCCTGTAGCCTTAGCCTGGAGGTGGTGGTAGGGACTCCAGCTCCGGCCCTGCCCTTGAGCTCACAGCTGTTTCAGGGACGGACACAACACAACCATGTGTCCTCCAGGTATGTGTGATCCTGGGGGGTTCACCAGAGTGGCTGGTGTCCACAAAGCTGAAGTTTCTGGAGCAGAGACCAGAAGACAGAAGGCTCTAGATAATCAAAAGGGCAACTCTAGGAAAATTTTCAGAGCTGAAAGATATGAATCTCCGTATTGGAAGACTGAGTGTCGGGCTGTAGATGCACAATGAAATGGCGCCCCCAGATTCCAGGAGTCCAGACCCCCCTTTCCTGTTCAGGTACAGAGCCAGGTGTTTCCCACACTGGGGCCCTGCTCCTGGCTTTTAGCAGAGTGATGCAGGTCACTACCTGACCCCCTGATTGTTACCTCAACCCCTTTTATTTAGGGCAGAAATGGAAGCTCCACAGTGTGTCCTTCTCTTATAGCATCTAAAGCATCGATGGACAGCTTATTTCTATTGTATCTATTTATTGAGATCCTCGTAGACACACATACCTATCCAAAGAATGTAATGCTCAGATGAAGAGGTATTTAACAGAGACCACTTAGATCCAGCCTAATTATCAAATATTTGCATGGCTGCTGATCACTCTGCCCCACCTCCCAAGCTTCTCTGGATCAGTAAAGGCACTGCCAGCACCCAGTTGCTCGAGCCGAAAGCCTGAGGACAATTCCTCCAAACGTAACACAGTATAATGGCTAGAACCTGGATTCTGGGGTAGCCTGCTTGGGTTCCAGAAGACCCCACCATGTTGTAGCTTGGGCAATTCCTGACCCTCCCGGGACCAGTCTCTCCATCTGTTACATGAGGTTGGCAATAGAGCCTTCTTAACAATGGGTGGAGGTCATTAAATGAGTTAGTTGTGTTCTTGGAGCACAGCCTGGTATAGAGTTAAGTCTTCCATAAGTGTTCATGATTATTATGGCTGTTGTTGTATTGATGCTGCGTTCTCATCCCCTCCAGCCAATAAATCCAGTCAATGGAACCTTCAGAAATACATATCTCAAATCTGACCCATTCTTACCCCCTCTACTGTTAGCCACCATGTTCAAGCCATCATCATCTTGCAGGGGTTTTTCCACCCGCCTCCTCACTGGCCAGCTGGCTTCTGATTTTCACACAGCAGCTGGAGTAATGGGATCCTCCAGAAGTATCTTGTCTCACTCTGGGGAAATCAGAGTCCTTACCACAGCCCCATCCTTTCAGGTCCCATTTTTTCTCACTCTCCCCATGCTCCCTCCATCCCAGCCACACGGGCCTGGTCGCTGATCCTTTAAGATGCTGAGCTTGTGCATGCCTCAGGGCCTTTGCACAAACTGTCCCTTCTTCCTGAATGTTTTTCCCTCCTGCCCCTTTTGTGGCTCTCATGCCTGACCTCACGGGTCACCTTCCCCAGGCAGCTCTGTCTACAGGCACCCTCACCCTGTTCCCTAGGAGCCTACCTTCCCACCACCCAGTGCAGTTTCAGATTTCAAAAGGGCTATGAAGATTTTTCATTGGTATGAGAGAGAACTCCACGAGCACAGGGGCTCACTTGAGAGCTGGCTCCTCCCCAGTGCAGTCTCCATGTCCAACACGTGGCAGCTCTTAGTAAAGCCAAGCAGCAGCCCTTCCTCTCCCGGTGGAGGCTGATGGTGCTGTCCTTGTCCCTCTCCTTCAGGTGTATGTGATTGAGCCCAGCAGCATGGAATTTGCCCCCTGCCAGGTGGAGGCACAGGTGGGCCAGACCCTGGAGCTGCCCCTGAGGATCAACGGCCTCATGCCTGGTGGGGCCAGTGAGGTCGTCACCCTGAGTGACTGCTCCCACTTTGACTTGGTGGTCGAGGTGGAGAACCAGGGTGTGTTTCATCCACTCCCAGGTAAGCTGGCACTACCTGGCAGATGCAGAAAACCGGGCCCAGGGCTAGAACCCTCAAGTTCTCTACAAGGGCTACTCCAGAATTCTAAATTGGGGGCTGAAGGTAACAGTGAGGGCCACAGCATGAGGAATAGCCTTTGTCCCCTTGTCAAGCTCCTGTCTGGTCTGACTGGCCAGCTGTGTGGCCTCAGGCAAATAATTCACCTCTCTAAGCCTCAGTGCCCACATCTGTAAAATGGGTATCATTCTAAAGCGAATCGTAGGCCAGAGTGCCTGTTTCATGCCTGGGATGTAGTAGGGGCTCAGACCATGCTGTGGACAGTTACACAATCAGAACACCTTGGTAGCATGCGAGGAAGGCCCTATCTCCTGAGGCTTGGAAGGCGCAGACATTTATCTCTTCTCTCCAGCGTCCCCTGTGGAGTTTTGATGATGATTCCATTGGCAGCCGTGGCAGTTAGTTTATCAGGTGTCAACTCTGCCAGGTTGGGGCAAGCACTTGGCATGTATGACCTCATTTAGGCTTTGCAACCACTATAGGAGAAGGGACTGCTGTTTGGCTATGTGTCAGATGAAGAAACTGAGGCTGTACAGCTTGCCAACATCCATGGAGGCATGGGGTGGCAAAGAATTGTGCATCTGGGTGTGTCTAATTCTAACCCTGGAGCTTTAATGGCTCTGTGAAATGGGGCCTCCCAGGCTGAGGGTGGAACTTAGAAAGTAGGAGGGTTAGAAGTAACAGAGGAGTACATTCGTGGAGTAGGAGGGGCTGTGCAAAGGCATTAGGTAGGCCAGTGCATTGTGTGTGCCTGTGTCTCCCCTCCCCACAGCGAGCCTGGGTTTACACAACTTGTCAAATCACAGAGGGCCTCGGAGAGGCTTGGAGCTAAGTGTCCAGGCACTGGGGAGCCACTGAAGGTGTTTGAGCAGAGGAGTCACGTAATGTCAGGTCGTGTTTGGGAAGCTTAAATGTCGGAGAAGTGTATGGGATCACCTGTGGTGCCAGGTGGCTTTGACACATCGCTGTGGTTGTGATTACTTGCAGAGCTGTTTTAATTTGAAACTGCTCAGAGGAGGAAGCCCAGCGTCTCTGAAAAGTCATTGAGTAAACTGCATTAGTGTCCTTCCCTGGAGGGCAGTGCCGTGTACTCTCCGAACTATCCAGGGGAACTGAGCTTTATTAAATCTAAAGTATCGCCAGCAAGGTAGCTGTTTAGGTTGGAGGAAAGGACTGCAGCGAGAGGCCCACTGGCAGCAGATGGACCAGCTCTCCCCTGCATGCCATCCACATTCATCCTTGTGGACAGCCTGCAGGGGCACAGACCTGGCATTGGGTCAGTTTCTGGGAGGTCCCAAAGGAATAAATACAGGATTTGGAATTGGCCAGTTCTGGGTCTAAGCCCACACTTCGGCTGTGTGATGTTGGGCGAGTTGCCTAACCTCTCTGTGCCTCGATCTCTCTATCTACAAAATGGGAATGACATCCCTTCGCTTGTTGTGGGAATTGCAGGTGCATATCACTCAGCATCCTGGAAGGGCATGCTTCAAGAAGTTTGGGTTCTAAAAAGGAAAAGGCCGAGATGGAAATCTCATGGTGTTAAAATTACCCAGAGGGGGCTCCTTAATTATCCCAAAGTGTGGACACATGTGTGGACTCAGGTGGCAGGTTTGTGCCTAGAACCTATGCTGTGTGAGAATTATGCATCCCAGCATCCTGGACTCCTGGTGAGGGTGGAGCGATGCTCGCCTCGGAGACGTCCATGTGGACCCATGGGGCTTGAGGCCAGGCGGGTGTCAGCAGGTCTTCATCCTGCTGGGATGTCCACCTGGGGCCATTTCTGGCTTGTGCAACAGGTTCAGGCAGATTTGAGCCCCTCCTTAGTTAACAGTCTTTCTGTCTGGCAAACGCATGCCATTGAGCTTTCCTGAATTAAGACCACACATGAGGGGACTCCAGTGGCAGTTGTTAGGAAGTGTCTGTAAGCAGCCCCATCCCAGACCCTCCCCTCCCCTGCTTCAGCACCCCCACCCCCCCACTGCCCCAGGCCTTCCCCTTCCTGCCTTTTTCCTCCCCTCTGCCCCATGCCTGCATCTCTAAACAGCCTGCTCCTTCCCCACCCCCTTCCCTCTGCCCGAGGCCCGCCTCCCTCCCCACTGGACCCGCCCCTCTCCCTGCAACATCCTCTGTGTGTTTGGGACTCCACCCTCTTTCTGCTGGGCTTGCATACAGGGGTCCCTTTCTGGCCTCATTCTCACCTTTGATGCCTTCTCACCTTCGAAAGCCCCTTGGCATGTGGACATTACCACAGACCTCCCCAGCTCACCCCCAGGGCTTGACCTTGAGCCAGACACACCACCCAGGCTGGGGAGGACACCTGTGCTTTGAATCTGTTTTACTCCTATCTCTGCGCGCTGCCTCTTCAGGTGGCTTCCACCCCAATTACTGAGTACCTGCTGTGTGCCAGGTTTCAGGGTTTCCCTGTTAACTGTGAGAGCCTTGTCTCGCCCTTCGTGAAGCTCACTCACAAGCAGGTAAGCCCAGGTATCACGAGGCTGCTGTCTTAGTTTCTCCTGGCTGTCATGAGAAAGGACCACAAACTCCATGGCTTAACGCAACCAAAATTCGTCCTCTCGCAGTTCTGGAGACGGAGGTGTTGGCAGCCTTGATCCTGGAGGGGAGGCCCCTTCCTGGCCTCTTCCTTGTTTCTGGGTGTGCTGGCCAGCCTTGGCTTATAGATGCATCAGTCCAGTCTCCCCTCCGTGGTCATCTGGCCTTCTCTCCTCTCGTGTCTGTGTGTCTCTGTGTCCACATTTCCTTCTCTTATAAGAACACCTGTCATATCAGGGCCCACCCTAATCCATTTTGGCCTTATCTTAATTTAACTAATTCTATTCGTAACAAACCTCATTTCCAAATTAGGTCATTTCCTGGGGTACTGAGGTTAGGACTTCAACATATCTGTCGCAGGGACAGGAAGCAAAAATTTTCCTAGTGGATCACTAGGGGTAATAGTGAATGGTACCACTCCCATTTCCACGCCTTGGTTCCTGAACCCATGGATCCTGGCTATGGGAGAAATAGCACCATACAGCGGACACTGATTCAGAGCATATACAGCTTCCTGGAGAACATTACCCCAGCCTTTCAAGGTATTGCCACCTAGTTGGCACTGTAATTGAGTTTTCAAAAGGCCATTCCACCATTCTATCAATCCAGCTGCTTCTGGATGATGGGGAACATGGTAAGACCAGAGAATTCCATGAGCATGTGCCCATTCCCGCACTTCATTTGCTGTGAAGTGAGTTCCTTGATCAGAAGCAATGCTTCTGATCTGTAAGCCCACGGATGGTAGTTTTGGCAGAAGCATTGCATGCAGGGAAAGCAAACCCATATCCAGAGTATGTGTCTATTCCAGTTAGAACAAATCGCTGCCCCTTCCATGAAGGGAGTGGTCCTGTGTAATCAACCTGCCACCATGTAGCTGGCTGGTCACCTCAGGGAATGGTGCCATATCAGGGGCTGAGTGTAGGTCTCTGCTGCTGGCAGATTGGGCACTCAGCAGTGACTGTAGCCAGGTCAGCCTTGGTGAGTGGAAGTCCATGTTGCTGAGCCCCTGCATAACCTCCATCCCTACCACCATGACCACTTTGTTCATGAGCCCATTGGGCAATGGCAGGAGTTGCTGGGAAAGAGGCTGACTGGTATCCACAGAATGAGTCATCTTATCTACTTGATTATTAAAACCTTCCTCTGCTGAAGTCACTCTCTAGTGTGCATTTACTTGGGACACAAATATGTTCATGTTTTTAGCCCACTCAGGTCTAGCCACATACTTCTTCTCCAGACCTCTTTGTCCCCAGTTTTCCATTTATGGTCTTTCCAAGTCCCTGACCATCCAGCCAAACCATTAGCAACAGCCCATGAGTCAGTATACAAACGCACTCTGGCCAGTTTTTCTTCCAAGCAAAATGAACAACCAGGTACACTCCTCAAACAAGAATTTAGTAGACTGCCCTTCTATTGTATTTCTAGGTAACCCATGATTTACTAGCCAATGCCACAAATCTCTGTGAGTCGTGTAATTTTGACTCCTACTTTGAGTTTGCTGTCTATTATAATAGCCATGTCCACCCTGTCTTTGTTGATTAAGTGCTGCCGCCTGGCTTCTGTCAAGTCGGGATTCCATCATCCCCATTGTGTTTAAGGATTCCAGCTCAGTGACAGCAGTTCCTACAGTAATATCTGACCTACAGAGAAGTGCAACTACAGAGCTCTTCAGGGATGATGGCGCTAGTCTCACAAATTTATTTCTCACAGTTCTGGTAATAGGTGCATCCTCCGGACATTCCTGGGGTGTAAGAGCAGGCTTTGCATGATAAATCCACTCTAACATCCCAATCTCTCTAAGTCTCTGGATCCCTTCATCTACATTATACCAGGGCAGTTCTGGCATTTCAACCTCAGGTAATGTCGGCCACCTTTTGATCCATGTTTCAACCAACCATCCAAACAACCTGTTAATACCTTTCTAACCCCTCGAGCTATAACATTGAAGGCAGAATCTCTGCTTAGTGGGCCTATATCAATAAATTCAGCCTGATCCAGCCTTATATTCCTCCCACCATTATCCCACACCCTTAAAATCCATTGCCACACATCTTGCCCTGATTTCTGTCTATATAAATTGGAAAACTCACACAGTTCTTTTGGAGTATAATGTACCTCCTCTTGTGTGATACTTTGTACCTCACCTTTAGGAGCCTGTTGGGACTTTAGTCTAGTTATAGGTCTGGAAGAAATGAGGGGTCATAGGGGTGGGTCATGAAAAGAATTAGAAATATCTTCCAAGCCATTTGTCAGGGCCTTCATTTGCAGTTTCATCTGGTGAAACAGGATTAATCACTCTAGGGCTAATCCCTTCAGGAGGAGTTTGGGTGGCCAACTCCTCAAAGCAGGCTGGAGGTGGGGTGGTTATGTCCTCAGGGCAGACTATTACAGGGTTATCTAGAGAAGACTCAGCATGACCTAGGGTTTCAGCCTCACCCCCGACATCATTATTAATCCATATGTCACCATCCCATTTTTCAGGGTCACACTCCTTTGCAATCAGTGCTCTCACTTTAACGGCAGACACCATGCAAGATTGAGATTTCAGTTTACGTTGTAAAGTTGCTACTCTAACAATAAGATTCTGAGTCTGATTTTCAGAGATCTCAAGTTTATGGCTACAGGAAATAAGATTTTCCTTCAGGATACTCATAGAAACTTCTACATCTGTCAGACAATGCTTAAGCTTCTCATTTGAAGCCTTAAGCCCATCCCTTTCACTCCTTAATGTAGCCAGTGTATCTAACAACAAGCAGCTGACATCTCTATAACTCTTATTTCCACAAAACTCTGTAAAGTTGTCAAAAACATTATCCCCCAGAGCCTGGCTTCATACAAGTGAAACATTAGGAGAATCAAAGGGTGATATTTTGACTATCTCTTTTGCCAACTCACTCCATGGATTGGGAGTGTCAGTCTGATTATGGGAATCAGAGTCCTTAGTGCTTTGAGTCCAGTCAGAGTAGAAAACCATTCATAAAAACCCATTTTTAAGATTCTATTTCTTAAGAATGACTCCTGGTACTAAGATGTATTAGTTAGGGTTCTCTAGAGAAACAGAATCAACAGGGAACACTCGCAAATATAAAATTTATAAAAGTGTCTCATGTGACTGCGGGAATGTAGAGTCCAAAATCCGCAGGGCAGGCTGTGAAACTGATAATTCTGATGGAGGGTCTGAACAAACTCCACAGGAGAGTCTCGCCAGCTGAAGCAGGAAGAGAGCCTTTCTCTTCTGAATCTTCCTTAAAAGGCTTCCAGTGATTAGATTAAGCATCACTCATTGCAGAAGGCATGCCTCTTGGCTGATTACAAACGGAATCAGCTGTGGATGCAGCTGATGTGATCATGATTTAATTCTATGAAATGTCCTCATTGCAACAGACAGGCCAGCACTTGCCCAACCAGACAAACAGTTACCACCACTTGGCCAAATTGACACATGAACCTTACCATGACAGATAGTATTTAGGCATGAAGTGTGTTGATATCTATGAATTACATTCAAATGCGTTAAAAAAATAAGATGGACTGAGGAATGGGTAGATATGCCATAAGGCAAGTATAACAAGATGTTGATTGGAGAATATGGGTGATAGTTATGGATCTTGTGCATGTTTGAAAATTTTTATAATAAAATTTGCAGGGGGCAGGCCATGGTGGCTCAGCAGGCAGAGTTCTCGCCTGCCATGCTGGAGTCCTGGGTTTGATTCCTGTTGCCTGCCCATGCAAAAAAAAATAAAAATATAAAGTTACAGGAAGAAAACATAAAACTGCATCCACCAGAATTGCTTTTAAAATAAAGATGAAAATACCAAGAAGAGCAGGCACCAGTAGCAGTCTAAATGGATACAACCATTCTGGGAAAAAAATTTGATAGTAACTCCTCAAGCTAATCATTTGCATGTTCCGTGATCCAGCTATTCCACTCCTAGATATATGCCCACAAAAATGCCTGAATATGTTCAGCAAAAGAAACCTACAAAAATGTCCATGGCAGTGCTATCTATCACAGCCCCAAGTTGGAAACAATGCAAATGTACAACAGTAGCATGAATAATTGTGTCTGTGTGTATCCACACAGTGGGATACTTTACCTGAATGTGCACAGAAGATCTACAATATGCAAAAACTAAGGAGGGGTCTCACCAACAACATTGAGTAAAGGAAGCTAGGCAGGAAGGAGCTTACATGCTGATCCATTTATATAAACATAGGAACAAGCCACACTGAGCTGTGCTGTTGGAAGTCAGGGTAGCAGTTCTCTTTGGGTGGAGGTAAGCTTGTGGACAGAAGGGTCCACAGGAGATTGTGGGAGTTTCGATAATATCCTGTGTCTTGAGCTAGCTACTGGAAACCACTGGGAAGTGTATATTTAAGTGCAGATTATATGTATGTAAAAATGTAAATTAAAACTAAATCAAATTGTATATGGAGCCCAGGAGGAAAGAGGACCTCTGAGCCTGTCATGTTTTCTGCTGCAAAAGGCAAGTGCAAGGTGGCCATTTGACTGTCTCCTCCTTCTTGCAGGGAGGCTCAAGCCAGGGTCTGAGCACTGCAGCGGTGTCCGGGTGAGAGCCGAGGTCCAGGGGTACACCGCCCTCCTCGTGAGCTACAAACATGGCCACGTCCACCTGAGTGCCAGGATCACCATCGCCGCGTACCTGCCCCTCAAGGTGAGCCCGGGACTCCCGTCCCGTCCCCGCCCCCCTGTCCGTTCCTTCCCTTGTACAAATCTCTCAGTTGCTCTGACCAGTTTATATAAAATCTCTGATTGTACAGACTAGCGCTTGGAGCAGTTCCCTTCTTCCTGCAGTTTTTCTGGTTCCCCTGCATTGCCTGCTGGATGGCGGGCACTGATGGCTGATGTCAGTGTGGTCCCGTATGACCTGCCAGAACCGGGTTAACAGGGATCGCAACAGAAGGGAGCTTCTGGTTCACTCCCGAGTGGCTGTGCAGCCTCCCATGGAATCCCAGCTTGGTGACACTAGGCCTGTGGTGTAGTATAGACTCTGGGGTCTCACGTTGTGCCACCTGCATGATGTCCACTGATCACTTAAGCCCCCAAACCTCGGTTTCCCATCTGTGGAGGGAGGCGGTGGTTGCCTGTGGGGTTCGTGGCACAGCCACCTTTGCTTTGACACCAGCTGCAAGTCCAGGTCTGACACGCACCCACTCCGTGGCTGTGGTTAATTTAATCCCTCTGTGTCTGTTTCCCTGGGTGTAAAATGAGGCTTTTACAGCGCCTACCTCACAGGGACATGGTGAGAGTTCGATGAGCTAATGTGTGAAATGGGCTTGGTAGGTTGTGAGTGCTCAGTGAAGCGCTTTTAAAATATGAACCATGAACAAACGAGAGCTCCCTGGACGGGCGGTTGTGAGGCTTAGCAAAATGGCTCTGTGCGGTCAGATGGGAAATGGAATTATTATTTACTTGGTGGAACCTCGCCTGTTACACGAGGCCCAGAGAGATCCAGTGGGTGGGGAGCCTCCACTCCTTGTTCAGGGGAGTCTCCCCCCAGCTTCCCAGGCCAAACTGGCCAGTCTTTGCCTTTCCATAACACCCATGTCAACCTCTAGGACAGCTGTCATCTCCCTTGTTCAGAAATCTCTCTTTTTTTCTTCTCCCTCTCATGCATTCTAGGGATGTTTAGAATCTTTCATCTGTGAAACCCTAGCCCTGATGTAGTGCCTGCTACAGAGCAGATACCAAGCAAGGGCTTGTTTGTTTGTTTGTTTAAGAATGAATGAGTTTGGGGCGGCCACGGTGGCTCAGCAGGCAGAGTTCTAGCCTGCCATGCAGGAAACCCGGGTTCATTTCCCAGTGCCTGCCCATGCCAAAAAAAAAGAACTAATGAGTAGGGAAATGCGTCCAGGCTTACCCAGCAATGGTGCAATCCAGGTATCCTGGCCCCCAGACTCACAAGAGAAGACCCTTGTAGATGCCCACTAGGTATAAAAGGCCCAGACCCCTCCTCCTACTTCATTCATCTATTTATTCAACAAATATTTGTGAATACCTTCTGTGTGTTAGTCCCTGTGGGAAAAAAAAAAATAAAAAACAGACAAAAATCCTTGCCCTCACAAGCTGGCATTCAGCAGAGAGAGAGAAAAGTGGAGACTGATAGTACACAAACCAAGTGAGGAAGTAATGCATATTTTATATCTAAGCCGTGGAAAAAGTAAAGTGAGAAAGGGTGACACAGAAGGTGGGGGAAGGGAAAATGGCATTTAAAATGAGGAGGTCAGGCCCCTCCACCCACCCCCACCCACACACTGTGCAGGCACTGGAGGTGTAAGAAGGTCAGAGGGCAGAGTTCAATAAAATTGAAATCCCTAAGGTGGCAGCTGTCACCCATAAGTTGCAGTGCTTCTTCCGGAGCCCAGGGCCCTTCCTGGTGCCTGCTGCAGACTGAGTAAGTTCACTGTCCCAAGCTGGGAGCCAAGGGTTGAGGTGAGGAGGACCCGACTCTGATCAAGGTGGCTTCTTGACCAGACAAATTAGGTAAGAGAGAAAGATGGGTATGGGGCTCTTCTCCTTTCATGTTTCTTCTGCCTTGATGTTCATTAAGATCAGGTTCATTCACAAGTAACAAAACCCAAATGAGTATCTTAAACAATAGAGAAGTTTATTTCTCTCTCACACGAGACATCAGAGATGGGCAGTGGAGGGCTAATGTAGCAGTTCCATAATAATTAGGGGCCTGGGCTTCTGTCTTTCCACTTTATCATCCAATGTATGACATTTGTCCTCAAGGTTGCCTCATGGTTCAAAGTGGCTGCTGGAGCTCCAGTCATCCCATCTGCATTTCATATGGCAGGAGGGCAAAGGGGCTCACTGCACAACTGGGTTAAGTTTCCTTTAGCAGCCTTGTCAGAAGTTTAGAAAAGCATTTTCCATCTGCATTTCACTTGGCTAGAACTTAGTCCATTGTCCCTACCTCGCTGCAAGAGAGGCTGGGAAATGTCTTAGTGGGGCAGTTTACCATCCTGAATAAAATGGGGGATCTTCCTTAAGGAAGAAGGGGAGTGTGCAAACTGGAAAGACCGCTAGCAGTCATTGCTACAACCTGGGTTTGTTGCTCCATCCATCAGTTCCCTCTGCATATAGTCACTGGGCACTTTGTAGCTGCCAGGGCCAGGCCTAGGAAGGAGGGATTTTGGTGAGGAATCACAGTCTCTGTTAACCTGTTAGGCTGCTGGTCTCTAGGGGCAGCTTTCAGACAATTTCAGTGAACATAGTAGAATTAATGTTTAGTCCCAAGGAAGACAAGTTACAGATGAACAGAAAAGTAGAGACAAGCTGTCTAGTAGAAGGAAGGGACAGAAGCATGAAGCCTGAACTGGGGTCAGACAGGAAGGGTTTAGAGAGCTGGGCTAGGAGGTGGATATTCTTATCTAGCAGTGGGCAGGTGGTGAAGGTCAGGGGCACATCACTGGCCGGTGGGAAGGTGAAGGGTGAGGGTCTTAGAAGCATAAAATAAGGACCTCCTCCCACCCTCATCCCCAGAAGAAAGATGGTCTCCAGATCGTGCAGGCATGCTCTCCCTTCCCCCACCGCCCCGACTTACAGCTAACCTCCTCCTGTCTGACTGGCCCATGTCCAGGTGACATCCAGTCTGTGCTTGCCAAGTACCTAATCTCTGCAGTCAGCAGCCCCGATTACTCTTTAGCTCCCGTCTGCTGCAGGGATTTGGAGAGCCCTTGTCCCAGGTGAAGTTCATTCTCTGGGAGCCCCTACTGCCTGGGTCTGGGGGACCCCACCTCCCTTCATTTCGGCGATGTTCCATGGGCTTTGACTGTAATGCTGGAGTCTCTGGACCATCCAGGCACAGGTGTGACCTCAGCCACTGGCTGCCCAGTGCCCCCACCCCTCAATTCTGCCTTTTGATCCTAGGCTGAGTATGAATATCGGTGTGAAGAAATGTGCAGATTATGTTTCCTAGAAATGCAGATTGCCAGCGGTAAGGGCCTTATCTCACTGACCGGGAAACGGAGGCCCCAAGAGGAGAAGGCCTTGTCTGAGGTGCATGGTTCCCTGTCCTCTCTTGTCTTTGCATGTTTGAATGTTGGGGCTTCAGCACTCATTGAAGAGTCTGCACAATTTATGAGCATCTTTCATTAGCTGTGTTGCTTATTAACCTATCTCCTCGGCACAGGATTCTGTGACCCTTTTATGCCCGAGAGGTAAGGAAATTAAACTTGGAGGTGATAATCCATAGTTCCCCAGTTGTCAGTTATCAGTCATGCAGGCACCTTCACACAATTGGCACCTTCGCACAATTCTTTCCCTTTGGGATGGTCAAGAAAATAGCAAAAATCTTTGGCAAGGAGTATAATGACCTGCTTTGCCCATAGAGGAGTTTTTCCTAGTTGTGGTGGCAAGATGAGGGTCAGAGTAGAGGATTTGGGGTCAGGACAGGCCCAGGCCCACCAACAGGGGATACTTGGATAAATTGCTTACCTTTGCTGGGATTCGTGTTTTCCATCTGTGAAATGAGACAATGGTGTTGATAGAGCAGAGGCCATTTATTGAGCATACGTTAGACATGCATTTGCGCTTTTCCTTCGTGCTCCCTTGAATTGCTACATTAGCCCCTTGAAGCTGGAATAAGCCTGATTCTAAACTACAGGTGGGATGACCCAGGCTAGTAGAGATTAACTCACTCCAGGTCACACAGCTAGCTAGCTATGGCTTCGTTCTAGTTGTGGGAATAGAGAAGCAAACAAACAGATTAACATAGATAAAATGGGGGAAGATGGGGGTAAGGGCAGTAGAGCAACACATGGTGGGGGAGGGTCTTGCTTTAAGACAGGAGGGTCAGAAAAGGTCTCTCTGAGGAGGTGATGTCTGAGTAGAAGCCTGCATAAAGTGCAGAAGCAAGCTGTGAGACTGTCTTGAGCTCCTCCAAAGGCTCTGAGCAACCTCAGCAGTTCACGTGCAGGGGAAAGGCCCTTTTGTTGTTTTCAAAACCTGGGCATGTAGAAATGTCAGAGTCTGGGAATGGATTTCAGTGGGGGTCCCCAACTCCTTGGAGTTGCTCATGTGTACAGGAAGGGGTGCCCAGAGAGATTCTATAATCTATATCAAACTCAGGGAAAATGTTCATATTGCAAAAAAATGTCAAAAAGAAAGAATTCTCATTTGAAAAATGACACCCTTTCCTTGCTAAGGGTTGGGTGCAACTGTCCAACCAAGAGAACCTGAACCCCAGAGACCTCAGGCATCTTCTCCTCTGCACTCTCCCTATCCTTGAGATCATGTGCATCTTAGAGCTGTCACTCAGGTGAGGTTCCCATCTGCGTATCTGAAGTGCAGCTGGCTGGGAGCACTGCGGTAGAGGTCCAGGAAAGGGGTGAGAGCCAAATGGTTGTCAGTCTGTATGCGCAAGGACTTCAGGCTATTGGCAGTTAGGAGATTAGGGCCCAGCCCCCATGGGGGTGAGAGGATGGAAGGAGTTGAGCAGGGGGTCGGGGCCCAGATGAGTGGGCCACAGCTCAGTCTCTGTGGATGACTACAGCAACAAGCTGGGAAACTGAGGCAGACGTTACAGGCCAAATGGAAGGAGCAGAAGGAGGCTGGCACTAGGTGGCCATGGGGCTGCCTTGGTTGCTGCCTAGCAAGACATGCCACCAAGTGTCATTTGCCTGGTACCTGTGCAGTGCCCAGGGCAGACATTACTAATTGATCCTGGCACCTGCCCCTCCCCTCAACCCTGGCAGCCGTTTCTGCACCATCAGAGTCAGTGCTTAAGGAAAACTATCTTGATCTCATGAGAGTAATGAGAGTTGAAGGAATTATTTAGTTCAAGGATAAGTGACTGGAACAGACTTGGTCAACCCTGCATTATAATTATCAATATTGTACAATTAGATTCATTTGCTTCCTTTCTTCACAGTTTCAGGGTTTGCTTTTTGTCTTTTCAATTTTCTTTTATTTTTTGGTTATGTAAAGTATTTATGTGGTTTTAAAGTTAAACCTATGTTAGAAGGTATACTCAGAAGTCTCATTTCTTTCCCACCCACTGTGAGCCCTCTACCCCATCCCTTGTAGATAACTATTTTTCTTAGTATCCCATTCAGACTTTGAGTGTTTCTTTTTGCAAAAATTAACAGGGATGATTATGTGTTTAATAGCAGGTTCCTTCCTCTCTTATCCAAAAGGTAGTATGCTATATTTCCTGCTCAGAACCTTCTTTCTTTACTTAATAATGTCACCTGGACATCTGCACAGAAAGATCTTTGCTAGTCCACTGGTCTGTTTAACCACTTCCCTGTCTATGGATATTTGGACTATTTCCAAGCTTTTGCTATTGAAAATAATGCTGCAGTGAGTAGCTGTATGCCTGTATCGCAGATACATGTTTTCAGGAGATATTCCCAGAAGTGACATTGCTTGGAAAGAGGGTAAATATGCCTATGATTTTGTAGACATGGCCCAGTTCCCTCCCCACCTCGAGTACCATTTTGCAATCTCACCAGCAGGGTGTGAGAATACATGTTTCTTGACAGACTCACCAACAGAGCGTATGGTCCACCTTCTGGATCTTTACTCATCAGAGAACTGAGAATTAATATCTCAGTGTCGTTGTAATTTCTTCCTGCCCTTTCTTTTAAAAAAAAAGTTTGGTTTTTCTTTTTTTCATATGGTTTTTCGTTTCTCATAGGGGTGAGATGATGCTGGGGATACAGAAGAAGACATATGCTCTACCCTTAAGCCTTGTCAGGGTACAGACCCCAAGACAAATAATTTCTTGGTCCCTGTGTGCCAAGCCAAGCAGGGACCAGAGAACAAGGCTTCTGCCCTGGCAGGTTGGAAGTCATGGGTGGGGGAGGAAGGAGGGCTTCCTGGAAGAAGGAACACTGAGTCCCGCGGTGTGAGTAGGAGTTCCCAAGGGGAATAAAGAGGGAGCAGGGCAGCAGGGAGCCATGGGATAGTCTGATGTAGAGGGGACATGGTCAGGTCTGTGTTTTAGGAAGGTCAGTCTAGCAGCCCTCGGAGGGCGGAATGGAGGGGGCCAAACTGGAGGCAGGTTGACAGTTAAGGACTTGGCAGTAACCTCAGCAGGACCCTTTGGGGCTGGGAGACCAGCCCAGCCCAGCCTGAGCAGGTATTACAGAGAACAGCGCTGCAGAACCCCTCAGAGGGAAATCCTTATTCTCTGCACCCCGGTTGTATCTCTGGGGGGAGGTGTCCTCATATCGAGGGACCCACATCTTCCCGGAAGTGCTGGGGTGATATTGGGTCTTTACTGAAGATCCTACCAAGTAATACTTTGTTCACATAGGGACCCCCACGGCAGGTTATAAAAGTTAATGCAGGGATCCTCACTGTAGGTCATGATAGCAAACGTGAACTTCCCTGTAAAAAAAAATATATATATATATATTTTAATTCATCCATTGTTTACTGGGCACTTTTAGAATTTAATCATTTCATTTACCCATTCACTCATTCATTCAACAAATAAATCTTGAGCACCATTATGATGTCATCAATGGTATTAGGTGCTCAGAACAAAGCAGGCACAAAGACTTAGCTTTTGGAGCCTACAGATTCATTGCAGAAAATGTGAAGCCGCAATGGAGCAAATACTAAGGGGAAACAAACCACCTATAATTATGTTGCCAAAGCCACCGCAGCTTTTATTTTCCTGGGTCATATGATATATAATTTTTGGGGGTGGGGTGGGGGAGGATTTTTGTGTGTGTGATTTTAAAAACACTGTGGTTGTGATTAAATGATGCAATCACTGCTGTATCCCGTGCCTTCAGCTCTCAGTAGACGCGACCTTAGGGGCCGGCACCATGTCCCAGCGCACGGATGTACCTTGTTTACCTAGCCAGTCCTGTGTTGTGAAATTTAGACTGCTGTTAGCTATTTGCTATAATAAATAATAGTGTGACATACATTTCTTTATGCATAAGCTTGCTTCTCTCATTCCTTTCCCATTGTTGGGGTAGATTCCAAATGGGAGGTCCTGAGTTCAAGGGCTCTGGATATTTTCAGGGATTTTACCAGGTGGTTTTAGGAAAGGGGCAGATCACTTTACACCACCCAGCAGTAGGGCAGAAAGAAAGACTTCTTTCTTTCCAAACAAGTCCCATATCCCTTATTCGCTTAGGTTGTCATGAGAACCCTGTGAGTGATGAGTAAAAAATATGGATAAGAAATAAATAATATGGGTAACAAAGATTAAATTAAATTGAGTAGATCAAAATATTAGTGGTCAGTGAGAGGCAGGGGTAAGGGGTGTGGCATGTATGAATTTTTTCTCTCTTTTGCTGGAGAGATGCAAATGTTAAAAAAAAATGATGATGGTGATGAATACACAACTATGTGATGATATTGTGAGCCATTGATTGTAACCATGTCAAGAACGTTTGTATGTTTGTTTGTTGTTCTTAATAAAAATGTAAAAAAAAAAACCCCTACATTGGTCCTAGGGTCTATCAGTGTCTGTTTGGTCAAGCTTATAATTACATTGTTCATATCTTTTCTCTGTTTGTTAAGTTGTTTGCCTGCTTGATTGAGCAGTTTATCAAACAGGAATGTTAAAATCTCCCATTATAATTTTGAACTTCTGTCCATTTTGCCTTCTATTTGTAGAGACTAGATTCAGGGTTAGCATTTCATTTACATATCTTTATTATAATCCCTGATGTATTTCCATTTATTTTATCATTGAAACTTATATTTTCTATTTGCCATGCCTCTTTTCTCTTTTCCTGCTTCTGTTGGATGGATCAAGTTTTCTCTCCTAAGTTACATATTGTTTTGCTTTTCCTTTAGAGGTGACCTTTACAATTTAAAAATGCATAAACTTGTCTTAAAACATCAAAAGCTAATCAGCATCCTTCTCTTCTTCCTAAGCAGGTAGTTGTTACCTTATTTTCATCTATTATTTTAATTCTACAAATAAAACCCTAATAAGTTAAAAAACAAAAACAAAAACAAAAAACAGAGCCCTGTGCGTGTTACAGATGAGGCGCCTGGTCCCAAAGAGGAGGTGGTGCGTGCCTGAGGTTCCCGCGGTGAAGGAAGCAGCTGCGGGGCCTGGCCCCAGGTGCCCGATCCCCAGGCCCTACCCAGAAGAACGCTGAGCCTCCTCCCTCTCTCTCCTACAGCCTGTGGACCCCTCCTCTGTTGCCTTGGTAACCCTGGGCTCCTCCAAGGAGATGCTGTTTGAAGGAGGTCCCCGACCTTGGGTGCTGGAGCCTTCCAAGTTCTTCCGGAACGTCACGTCAGAGGACAGGGACAGCATCGGCCTGGCACCCTTTGGCCCCCCGGCCTCCCGGAATTACCAGCAACACTGGATCCTTGTGACTTGCCAGGCTCTGGGCGAGCAGGTGAGAGGGAAGCCCCTTAGCACCACCAGTCCCAGCTCGTCCAGAGGGAGGGAAGGGAAATCTGGTTCTCTGAATACCCCGTTGTGCTTCACGCCTTTTGCTTAATCCTTTAAGAGCGCTGGAGGGGAGAGCTGCCCCTGCTGTACCCATTTCGCAGACAAGCAAACTAAGGCTCAGGGAGGTGGAATGACGGAGACAGTACCAGGCAGTTTGAACAGGGTACAACAGTTGGGGGCCCCCTTGTACAGGCTGGCTGTGATAGAACTAGCCAGTCCTGGTTTCCTTTCTGCTGCAGGGAGCCTTGTCCCTTTCCTGACTTCAGGACCTCCCACTATCAAATCAGACTGTGGGACTAGATCAGGTATCAAAGAGTCAAGCGCCCCCAGAGTCAGGCAGGCTTCTAAATAAGAGACACTACAGATTGGCAGATCTCTTTGGTCTTTCAGGATAAACTGGGAATCCAAATTATATCTGTGAAATCTCTTGATTTTTTTTTTTAATGCTGAAACCACCACCCCCAAAATTAGGAGACTATGGGACCAAACAAAACAGGCCTGCAACCTGAATCCCCATAGGGCTGGAATTGGCTGGCTGAGGAGGCACTCTTGTTTTAGGTACCCCCCGAGCCCTCAGCTCCCCCTCCTTCCACCCAGTGCTGAGGCTGAGGGTTGCCTCTTGTTTTGCTTACAGCAGAGATATTCTCCTCTGTTCCCAGGGATCCCCAAAGCAGGGAAGCAAAAAGTAAGCTGGGAAGATGGCATGATTCCAGAAAAATAGAGAGCACATTTCTTTGGGGAAGCAGAGAGTATTTCTGCCTGTTTAATATTGCAAAAACCTTAATTGATGTTAAAAAAGAAAGAAAGAAATAAAAATGCACACACACACATACAGCACCTGAGCTGCCTTTATGAGATAAACCACACCCAGAGCTGTGATCATTTTGATCAAGGAAGATACATGGTGGCTCATTTAGTAAATGGAAAAGGACCCCACTGGATTTTTTCCTTTTAAGTATTAGACAATAAGAATAATAAGGAAAGTAAGAAAGAAGAAGGAATTTATTTATGAATTGTTAGAGAAATTTCTTATCCCTGGTTTGACTGAGTCTCACATGCTCCCTCCTGGGACTGTAGGAGGTTGAGGGGACCTTGAGCCTCCCCCAGCCTTTGATGCCCCGTTACTCACTCCCTTGGGGGCATGGAGGAGTTGGGGGCAGAAAGCCCACAGACCCGGGAGGAAATGAAGGTCCGGCCTGCCTGGGGGTCAGGGAGAGTGAGGGCTCCCGGAACAGATCATCTAGTTCTCCGGAAAGCATGTATCCTCCGAGGAGGCAGAGGAGGGCCCCTGGGGATGAGACATTATGAGCTGTCCTTCTCTGGCTATTTGCAATAAAATGAGGGGGTTGGACTGATTCCTGAGATGCCAGCTCTGAGAACAAAATTAAAATTTCTTTTTTTTTTTTCTTGCACCTCTGGTTAACATCTTTGCCGCTGCAAACCCAACTCCTCTCAAAGTGGCAGAGAGAAGCAGAGAGGCCAGGGGCTCGTCTCAGGAGGTAGCTTTTGTGCATCCTTGGAGGCACCTCCCTTGATCTGTTTCCAGTGTATCTTAACCCACCCTTCTGTAGCATGTACTTTATTCCACCTGTACCTCATTTTTATGAATGTACATGTTTTAGTTGGCTAAAGCTGCCGGAATGCAATACCCCAGAAATGGATTGGCTTTTCTAAAAGGGATTTATTTAGTTATAAGTTGACAGTTCCTCAGAGGAAAGGCAGCTGGCTTTCCTCTGGCTTTCTCTGTTACCTGGGAAGGCACATACTGAGATCTCCTGGCTTTCTTTCTCCGCCTCTGGGTACAAATAGCTTTCCCTGGTGCGGTTCCTTTCTACATCGCTAAACCTCTGGGTCCGAGCCAGCTCTGAGCGCCGAGCTAAGGTGTACTGGGCTGCTGAGCTCCGCGGAGCTGTTTGTCTCTCTCTTGATTTCTCCCTTTAAGCTTCACTCATTGTGGAAGGCACTCCCCTAAGCCCACAGGTGTAATCAGCCATAGATGAATTTCACGTGCTGATTTAAGCCCACAGCAACAGAACAACTGGGCACCATCACCTGGCCAAGTTGACGCCTGAACCTAACTACTGCAGTACAGATGCCTCATTTAAAAATCCACGAACTCTTGAATTTGCGAATGCAACTTTAGGGGGTTCCCAGTGAGAGGTCTTAGGAAACCAGGGAGAGTCACCTGCTCCACCTCCTCCAGGAACAGGGGCCAGGAACGGGTGGCGGTTCCGATCGAGGACACCTGGGGCTTCCACCTGAAGGCCTGTGATATGCTGGGAGAGCGCTTTCCCCTACCTTAGGTCCTTGGGTCTGGGTGATCCCTCACACCAGAGGTACTGTCCTCCTCCCCATTCTGCAGAAGGGAACACTGAGTCTGAGGGAGCTTGTTGTGGAGCGAGGATTCAAACTCACATGTGTCTGCCCGCACCTTCCACCTGCCCAGGTCATCGCCCTCTCGGTGGGAAACAAGCCCAGCATCACCAACCCGTTCCCCGCGGTGGAGCCTGCCGTGGTGAAGTTTGTCTGTGCCCCGCCGTCCAGGCTCACCCTCATGCCTGTCTACACCAGCCCACAGCTGGACCTGTCCTGTCCGCTGCTGCAGCAGAACAAGCAGGTGGTGAGTCCGGGCCTGGTGCCCTGGGGAGGGGGACACGGTTGCTGCCCGACTGGGCAAGGGGGCCTCCATTCCTAGACCCTCGGTCTTAAATGTTGTAATAATTATATAAGGAACTGGGCCACCTTTATCCCTTGGCACTTACAGCCAGCTCTGCTGAGTGGGTGGTTTTATTTTACATCTTGGGGAACCCAAGACTTGGAGACGGGGGTGGGGGTTAACGTGCCAGAGACACAGCTGTCATTATGCTAGGGCAGCATCAGGTGAATGTGCAGTCCTCTCTGAGCCCAGATTCAGCTGGCTCCCACTGTCTCCTTCTGCTTGGCACTGGGTTGTTTATAAAGTTTTGTCGTTTTTTTCTGTAACTTGAGGATGCTGAGCTGGGGGCATTTTCTTGGTGGATATTATCTGTGTGGTCAGAGGAGAGGAGGGCCCTGAGGAGAGGTGGCCAGCTGCAGCACTCACCGGGCGCAGGTGGATATGGGGGCTGGGTGTCATCAGTTACTGCCATCAGACCGGGCAGGCCCACTTCTAGGTAAACATCCCAAAGGATTGAAAGCAAGCACTTGAGCAGATGACTTATGCAACCATGTTATAGCAGCGTTATTCACAAGAGCTAAAAGTGTGGAAGCAACCCAAATGTCCATTAGCAGATGACTAGACCAACAAAATGTGCTATAGCCACACAATGGAATATTACTTAGCCATGAAAAGGAATGAAGTTCTGGTCCGTGCTGCAGCGTGAACTTGAAAACACGCTAAGGGAAATAAGCCAGACACAAAAGGACTGATACTGTATGATTCCACTTAAATGAAGCATCTAGAATAAGCAAATTCACAAAGACAGAAAGTGGATTCGAGATTATGAGGGGTTGGGGTGGAGGTGGGAATGGGGAGTTAATGCTTAGTGGCTATAGGGTTTCTGTGTGGGGTGATGGAAATAGTTTGGTGATGGAAGGGGATAATGGTAGCAAAAGGTTGTGAATGTAACTAATACCACTGAATTGTGTGCTTAAAAATGGTTAAAATGGTGAGTGCACGGGTGGTTCAGTGGTAGAATGCTCCCCTTCCAAGCAGGAGCCCTGGGTTTGATTCCCAGACCATGCACCTCCCTGCCACCCCCCCCCCAAAAAAAAGTTAAAGTGGCAGTTTTCATGTTATATGTTACTGCAATATAAATACATATTATTTTTTTTGCAAGTCAAAGAATATTCTTTTTTTCTTTAGAAATATAAGCCTTTAAATTTTTGAATTTCTTTTTTTAATGCAGTTTTACTGAGATATATTCACATACCCTATATCATCCAAAGTGTACACTCAGTGGTTCACAGTATCATCATATAGTTGTGCATTCATTCATCACCACATCAATTTTTAAACATTTTCATTACTCAAAAAGTACATATAAGAATGAAAATAAAAATGAAAAAGAACACCCAAAACCTCCCATGCCCCTCGTGCCAGTTTGAAAGGATTATGTGCCCTAGAAAAGCCATGTTTTAATGCTGATCCATCTTGTGGAGGCAGCCGGTTCTTTTAATCTGTTCGGTAATGCCAGGAACTTCCACCCTGTGCCCTGCTTGACCCTCGCCGGGGCTATCAGTGTGGCAATGTTGTTACACCCACTTTGCCGTTTCCAGGCTGAGGCTTGGAGGTCAAATGATTTTCTCAGGGTCGTAAGGTCAGATCTCTCCTCCAAATTCAGTGCCTTTTCCTTGGCCACCGAGCTGCTGCTTTTCTCTCAGCTTGAGATTATGGTCAGTCCAAGACATGTCTGGCTCCACCCTGAGTTGGTGGAAGGTCTTGAGTTTTCCTGAAGCCAATCTCTGGAGTTGGAACCTCTCACCTATCCACAGTTTGCCGTGAGGATACTCAGCGTGTCTCATTGATGGGTGTAACTGAACCTTTTTGACGCTGTTTGTGTTTCCAGCCTTTCTCACCTTTGGGGCAGAAAGGTTTGGGAGCTGGCTGCCTGCTGGGTGAAGGGAGGCAGCTTATCCAAAGGCATCTCTTTGAAGCACAGGGGGAACTGTCCAGCTCCAGAGTCTGGGATTTGGGGAACATGTTCACAATCCACCATATGTACGCTGCCACTCCTTCCTGCTGGAGTTTAGTCCAGCTTTTCCTCCTGCCTCTGTGGCCGTTGGCCAGTCGAGTTCTGTCCTCTCTGGATTTACTGATCACACAGATCTGAGACAGAAGGAACTTCCTGGATCTGTGGGTAAGCCCTTCCGCTTCCTGGATGCTGGCCCCATCTGGGTTGGTGCCTTAGTGGTATTGGTTCAAAGTAAGAATTCCGCTCTCCAATGTGTAGAAGATGGATGGATGAAAGAATGGATGGGTGGGTAGGATAGACAGGCAGACAGATGGATAGATAGGTAGGTGAATGGATGGGTGGATGGATGGACAGATGGATGGATAGAGAGATGGATTGATAGGTGGATGGATAGCTAATAGGCAGGTGGAGAGAGAGAATGATTTGGCAACTATGGTAAAATATCAAAAGTTGGTGGATCTTGGTAGAGGGTATGTTGGAGTTTCTGTATGGGTTTTGTGTTATTTTCATAACGGTCCTGTAAGTTTGAAGTGTTTTCAAGTAAACAGTTTTTTTTAAAGTAAGTATTTTTTGTCTTTGGCATGCCATATCTCACGTGACCCTACAGACCATTCCTGTACTTGGCCCTGAGAGGGACAGGGTGCGGAGTCTCCACCTTGTTCCCTTCGGCCAGGCTAGGAGAACTAAACCCCTGGTGCCTCAGCACTCACCCCTAGCTCAGGCCCGATGCGTGTGGCATGTGACATACAACTGTCTTTTCTAAGCAGAAAATCAATGTGTGATCAGGAAAAGGGTTTTTTTTTTTTTTTCCCTGACTTAGGAAGCTATTTAGTTGCAAACTCTGAAAATTTTACATTTTAAATCGCTTTTCTATACTTAGCAAATTATCCCTTGCGAAAAAAAAAAAAAAAATACTAAATCTGGGCTCTTCTGGAAAAATCCAGCCTGCTGGGTCCACCCCTTGTGAGTTCACACCTGCAGCCCAGCTTCAGGGGCTGACAAGCCTGGGCTCCAGTCCCACCCAGCTGGGCAAACTCCTCTCCTCTGAAATGTGGTGATGATAATACTGGCCTCCTCGAGTTGTTGCAGGGATTAAATATGGCTGGGCAGAGAGGTGTTTGTGGTGGATCGAATAATGGACCCCAGTTTAGATATGTTTCTTATTTGGTCCAATGAGAGAGGGTGGTCTTAGTAAAGAGCCAGAAGCCAGGAAAACAAAAAGGCAGAAGAAAGGAGAGGACAGTACACGTGACGGGAAAACCAAGGAACCCCAAACGGTTTTGATTGTCAGCACCAGACTGCTACAGTCTTTGGGGAGAGAGCCAGCCTTGCCAATATCTTGATGTCAGACCTATGGACTCTGAAAACATGAGCTAATAAGTTCCCATTGTTTAAACCAACTCATTGTGTGGTGCCTGTCATAGCAACCTGGCTAACCAAAAAAAGTGTGCAAAAGGGTAACTGTCAGTATCTTTCTGTTATTCTCTTCTTAAAACCTTCCAGTGGCATCCCCGTTCACCCAGAGTAAATTCTCAAATCCTTTGTTTCGTCTGTACTGCCCCATAAGCCGGCCCCCTTCACTTTCCCTCTTACCCTAGTCCAGCTTCACTTAGATGCCTACAGGAATGTACCCTTAGCTGCCCTCCTTGGGGTGTTAGCACTTGCTGTTCCCTCCACCAGGAATGCTTTCCCCCCACATAACCCACAGCTCCTTCTTGTCTCCTCCAGCTTAGTGAGACTTGCCGAGCCACCTTATCTGAAGTTTCACCCCCTCTCAACATTTCGTCTTCCAGTTCCCTTCTAGCACCACAGAATGAACTTATTTTATTCTTCACGAGTCCCTTTGGGCTCATAAATATGGATGACTGGATGAACAAACAAGCAAACACACCAAGTTTGTGTCCCCTTGTCTTCTGCTTTTGACTCTTGCAAACTCCGATGTCTAGGGAAGCCAAGCGGACACTGCTAAATAAAGGGGGCCACAGGGAGTCTGGGATCACAGGGAGAATAGGTGCCCTCTGAAGGGAGCAGCCGCTGTGCTGGGAGAATTTATACCCTGGCAGGCCAAATCTTCTCATGCTCAAAGAACACAAAGACATCCGATTTACGTGCATCCTCCCTGACTTTAAACATTAGCTCCTAACCAAATCCTAACGGTTTCCTTGGGCTGTGTTGCCCCTGGTTTGTCTGTGTGTCTGTACACCCTTCCGGTTTTGTGCAGAGTTTTCTCTCTTATTTTCCCTTTTTGCTTTAATTTTATTGTAATATCATAGATAATATGTATAATCATGAAATTTGCCATTGTAACCATTTTAAATGTACAACTCAGTGGCGTGAAGTGCATTTACATCACCGCCATCCATTACCAAGGCTTTTTCATCACCCTGTCAGAAGCTCTGCACCCATTAGGCAAAACCTCCTTCTTCCCACCTCCCTACCCCTCTCCACCCTCTCACCCCCCAGTAACCTCCAATCTAGAGTTGTCTCTTTTGACTGAAAGATGAGGGTCTGGCTGCAGAGCCCGGCTCTGAATTGGCTTGCATGTGTCTTAGGTCCCGCCGGGAAATAATGGGCTTGGAGCGCGGCGTTGCCTTGTGATCCATCAGCCCCCAGGTTCACGAGCTGTGAACCGTTCAGGCACAGCCCCTGCGATTTATGGCCTTATTAGGGGACCTTGAAAGAGATATATCCCTGCCATCCATCCTGGGCACAGTATCAATTTAATTTTATACCTCTCCAAATCCAGAGGCCACACAAGAAGTGTTTGCAGAGTAAATTATTGGTGAGGCAAGACGCCACTCAGAGAGTTCTCTGATAAAGTGGATTCTGACTCCAGGCCAACACTGGTCCTCCAGCCTTTTCAGCTTACTGTTTCTGAGCATCAAGGAGAGGCTCCAGGGTAGCGGGAAGATGCATGAGCTCACATGACCTGGGTCAAGTTGCTTAATGCCTCTGAGCCCCAGTCTCCCCATTTGCAAAATGGGATTAATGCCATGTCCTCAATTGGCCATGGGAAGGATACAGTGTGGTTGGCACTCAGTGTTAATGTCCTTCCCTGGGAGGGTAGGAGGAAGGGAAGGGCACTGGTTCCCCCCACCCCCAGGTTGTATCTGGAGGAAGGAGTGGAGTGGGGTGCTTAAATGATGCCCCTTGTAGTCCCTGCCCCACAGTCACATCTCCCCGACTTGTGTACAGAATAATAACAAAATCCTTTCTATTCCCAGGTGATTGCACTGACCTGTTGTTAGGAAGGCATGCATTTAAAATTTGCAACACGCTTTTATCAAGTGCTCTCGGTGTTTGGATCATGCTGGGGCCAGAGAGCTAGAAGGAGTTGGGGAGAAATTCTGACAGTGGAGGAGGGGAGTTTGGTGAGTGTATCAGTCAGGAAAGGCTAAAGTATACTGCAGTAACAAACAGCTCCCAAAATCTGGTGGCTCAACACAACTCAGGCTCATTTCTTGCTCATGCTGCATGCTCATCATGATGCTGCCAACAGAACCTGCTTCATGTCATGGTCTTTGTTCTGAAACTTAAACTGTGGAAAAGCCACCATCTCGGATGTGGCAGCAAAGAGAGTATGTCACATCATGTTCTGGTCATGAAAGCTTCCACCTGGAATTTTCACAAGTCGCTTGTCACACACTGGCTTTGGCCAGTGACATGATCATTCCTAATTCCAAGAGTCAGAGAAGTATGGTCTTGCCTGCTGGACCTCGTACCTGGAAGGAGAACTGGAAATATTTTTTATCAGTGCTAAAGTGCTACCATGCTAACCTACTCAAGTATTTACTTATAATGAGCCTGGCTCTTTAAAATGATTTCATGCAGTCCTCATTTAAATAAAAAAAAAAAAAAAGGAGGGAGGTTCTGTTGTGATTCTTCCTTCACAGACAGGGAAACTAAGGCTTGGAGAAGTTATTGGTTTACCTGGGAGGTAAGAGGTGCAGTTAGAATTTGAATCCAGGCCTTAGAACCTAGAGGCTGGTACACTTGGCTTCGCTGCTTTGGGAAGGGGACTAGATTCAGCATGGGTCCTAAAGGAAGAATTTGCTTAGAAAGAGAGAATGGTGAAATGATATGAAAACAGGGTTTGGAACCTGAAATCCTGGGTTTTTCCACTTCCCTACTGAATCCCCTCTGATTGGTTCCTTTCCTTTTCTGAGCATCCCACGTCCCTGCGATATTTTAAGGACCAGACAAGAAATCAGCTCTGAAAGGAGCTTTGCAAACCGAATGACCCTGGGAAGTTTTAGTGGTAGTAACTGACATTTATACTGGACCAGTAGGCAAGACTTCCTGCAAAAGCTGAGATGTGAGTGGGTAGGCTTTAGAGCTCGAAAGATTTGGAAAAATGAAGGGAGAAAGGAAGGAGAGCAGCCTGCTTCTTCATTCTTTGTTACGGGGTTGTCCTGTGCACTGGAGGATGCTTAGCACCCCTGGCCTTTGCCCACTAGATGCCAGTAGTATCTCTACCACTTATGCCAAACAAAACTGTCTCCAGACATTGCCAAATGTCCCCTGGGGGGAGGGGGACACCATTGAGAACCTTGGTCCGTAGTGGATTGGACAGTGTTTTGGAGGGAGCTTGATATCTGGGCAGCAGTGAAGATTGGTTAGTGTGACTTGTTCCCAGTCCCTCCCCAGGACCCCCAGCACCCAGTGGAACTAACCACAAGGCAGTTGGGTTATGTATATTGACTTGTTCTTTTCGTGAAATAGTCTAGTAAAAGCCTTGAAAATATCCACAGCCCTTGAACTCAGTAACCCCCCACCCAGAATCTAACCTAACAACAGGGCAGGAAGGAGGGAGACACGTGTTTGCACAGAGATGACCATCGCACTGTTGGTTATCATAGTGTGGCCATGGCACCTGATACTTGCCTTCTTACAGGTCCCGGTCTCCAACCACCGCAGGCCCCTGCTGGACCTGGCAGCCTATGACGAGCAGGGACGCAGATTCGACAACTTCAGCTCCCTGAGCTTCCAGTGGGAGTCCACCAGGCCGTTGCTGGCCAGCATTGAACTAGGCCAGCCCATGCAGCTGCTGTCCCAGGACGATGGAAGTGGCCAGAAGAAGTTGCATGGTGAGCTGGGATGCTTTGGGTAGAAACCCCCCAAAATGTGCTAGGCTGAGCCCATGTACCCCAGTGCATGTCCATCTGCTGGAAGCTTAGTTATCTGGCACCCCCCTTTATTCAGAACTAAAAGTTAGGGAGCAGTACCAAGAGCTCACCCTTTTCATTTAATCCTGCCAGAAATTTTGTGAAGTGGGAATTGGGATCCCTGTTTTAGAGATGGGGAAACTGAACTACACAGAGCGTGTAGGTAAGTATCAAATCCCAGATTGTAGAGCAGATCTGCCAATACCCATGCAACTTTGTGCCAAACTTTCAAAAACTCCAGAGCAGCCAAAAGTTGAGTCCGTCTCTTTGAACACCTCCAAGTGTCCCCGTGGAAACTTGCTCGGGGCCCTGTTAACTCTTAACATTTCACACAGTTTCAGCAAACTCACTTATCTATTTTTAGGACCGTGGCAGATGCAAAATTGAAAACCAGGAGGAGGGAGGGCTGCCTGAGAAGCAGCACTGAGCTAAAAATCAAGCATCAGTTTCTCTTTTCCTGGGCTCAGGTTTGCAGGCCATTTCGGTCCATGAGGCATCGGGAACCACAGCCATCTCTGCCACCGCGACCAGCTACCAGCAGTCTCACCTTCATGCAGCCAGAGTGATGCAACCGGTACCTCCTAGGGCCCTCCGTGTCGGAAAGGCAGGGAAATCTGCCTGGTGTACGATGTCCTGAGCCTCCTCCCTGCCTCAGTCTCCCCCACCCCACATCCCTCCATGCAGGCTTCCAGACGGACCTGGCTAAGAGGCAAAACTGGTCCTGTGACCTCTTGGCCTCAGTATACACCTCTGGTAGCTCTCAGGACCTTCAGGCTTGGACCCCTTATCCTGCCACTCAAGGTCATATTCATTTTCAACCCAGGACCCCCAAACCAGCCTCTTTGCTGCTCTCCTCTCACCCTCAGACCCGCTGAGGGTGCCCAGGGGTTTCATACCATCATCCTCCTGAGAACCTACTTCCCACCTTTGGAATCCCCCCTCTTCCCACTTTTTGCTTTTCCCCACTGGGTGACCTCCTGTCCTTTTTATTCCCAGTAAAATATCAGTTCCTTGGTGGAGTGTTTCTTGAAGCAGGGGCAGGATAGCTGCCTCTGCCTCCAATCTCAGAACCCCTTGTACTCCCTGCTCTCAGATGCCGAGCCCCCCACTATGGCAGCCATCTGTGTGCACATAGGTCCCTCCACACTGGACCACCCCTCCCTGCCCAGCATCTCACGCGGGCCCTGGGCAGAGGTGATGCTAGTGGGTGGCACGTGGGTTCACATGAGGTGGGAGTGGAAAGGGTACCCCAAGAATGGACCTGCCTGGACCCCATTGACCACACTGTGGGAGTCAGTAAAGCTTGTGTTTGGAAGAAGGTAGAGGCAGCAGGTAGTGGCTGGAAAGGGAAGGCCATATTATGAAGGACCATAAATGCCAGGATGGGCAACTGAAATTGCCTCCAGGTAATGGGGAGCAAGCGAAAGTTCTTGAAGAGAAGCATTCTCTGTGGGGGGAGGGGAGCAGTATTTGAGGAGGCCAGGCCTGGAGGGAGGTGGCTGCTGAAGGAACACATCACCCCTGTCCCTAGTGGCTTACCCGCCCCCCTCAACCCCCCACCATCCTCACCAGCATCAGAAATACATTTGCTTGGGGCTGGACTTCTCCCCGAGCCTCGGACATGACAAGCAGGCCCCATCCCCACCCCCCCACCTTCAGAACATTTGTCTGAGGGCTCTCTTTGCTTTCAGGACTTTCCTCCTAGTTATTTACTTGTTTTTTTGTTTTGCCTTTGTTTTTAAATGTTTATTTTGGTAACATATATACAACCTAACATTTCCCATTTATCAATTTGCAATGTTACAATTCGGTGATGTTAATTGCACTCACAATATTGTGCTACCATCCCTACCATCCATCACCAAAAATTTTTCATCACTCCAAAGAGATGGGAACACACACACACACACACACACATGCACACAGTTTTTGATATGGCTTTCTTCTTCACTTTCTTGAGGTCTCTCTCTGCTCACACATCACTTCCTGGAGTTGCTTTCTCTCTCTTAAGACTCCATACAACATTCTGGCATTCTCTCTATCATTTTTTCCCTTTTTCTCTGTAATCCTTGCATTCTACTGTGACCTCCCAGAGGTCAGACGCTGTACCCCTAGCGCCTGGTAGAGCCTGGCCCCGAGTCCGTGCTCAGAAGTAGTCGGGCCTCGCCATCTGCCTCTGATGACATCCTGGCGGCATAAGGGGACAGCCCTGCCCAAGGGAGCCAGCCTGCTCCATCTTTCGCTGGTCAACCTGCAAGACCCTGCCCCCAAGCTGGGTGAGGGGTTCTGTTTTCCCCAATCCCCTGTACTCCCTACACAGTGCTGTTGATCATATACAGCCGGGCTGATCAGTGAGCTGCTGAGTGTGCGTGAAGCACCCCTTTATCCCCAGTACACCACGGGGTGCCTGGCAAAAGGGGATGGGGAGGCGTCTGAGCAGAGCTGTCAGTGACCACCCCCTCTGATGAGTGAGGAGGGGGCAGCCACTCATTCAGCCTCTTGGGGTTAAGGGATGCCTCAAAGGAGGGTGACTTTTCAGCTGGGCTCAGAAGCACAATGGTTTCATTGGTTGGGGTTTGTGTCCCAGGAATGCAGTGAGTGGCCTGGAGTGTTGCAGAACCCCACCCATTTCTACCCAGGGGAGCGGAGACCGGCAGGGACTCCTCGATCTGACGACTCTGACCTTGCCTCTCCAGCCTGAGCCTCTCGTGCCCGTGTCGGCCTCCATAGAGCTGATTCTGGTGGAAGACGTGCGAGTGAGTCCGGAGGAAGTGACCATCTACAACCACCCTGGCGTCCAGGTGGAGTCCCTTCCCGGCCCCCACGCTGCCCTGGGCGGGGGGCGAGGGCGGGGGGGGGTGGAGCGGGCACGAGCGAGCCCCTCGCCCATCGACTTCCAGCCTGACCTGCCCCCACCCCCGCCCCGCCCCATCTCCCCGTCGCAGGCGGAGCTCCATGTCAGGGAAGGCTCTGGCTACTTCTTTCTCAACACCAGCATGGGAGACGTCGCCAGGGTGGCCTACGAGGAGGCCAGGGGCATGGCCATGGTGAGTGGAGGTGACTAGGCGCCCGTTTCTGCCCTCACCCGCCGTCATGTGGCTAATGGGTTAATTATTTGAAAAGCTGACTTAATACCATAAACTAAAATTAGCAAGGTCTTTCGTCTGACTCATTGTCTCTGAAACTTTAGTCATTCTTGTTTGCAAACTACCCAAACTACCAGTTACCTAACCGTTTCCTTTCAATCAGTCTTTTCATTGAGATTAAAATAGTATTGCACAAAGAGCATTATAGCAGCCATAAAGGAAATTATTCTTAAAAGATGTAGCAGCTTTCTCTATTTTTCCTCGTTCTTTTCTTGACCCTCTCTGTCTTGCAGTATTGACTTCAGCTGTGTTTGTGGTAGGACAGACCTTAGCATCCTGCTTCCTTCAATTATTTTAACCTGTTTCCCCCCCCCACGTTCCCTTATAAGTAGGCTGATTATTTTTAATGACTGCTGTCATTTGTACTTAGCCGTTGTCTTCTTGTAGAGTGTTTGGGTTGTTTAAATTTTTCTGTTTTTTAAAAATAGCCCTGAGGTTGTAGCCAAGGAAAAAAACGAGTCAAAATAAAAACCGATATTCTAAATGTCTGCACGTCTGCATGATGGGTTATTATGCAATTGTGAAACGTAAGCTTACTTAAAAGGAAACTTACTCTTGTGTGTGTAATCCCACTATCATAAGTCATAAATAAAAGCAACCAAAAGCAAAGGCAGTGACGGCCAAGCAGTGTTATTAAATTTCAGCCATGCTGTGCCTCTTAGCCTTAAACACACTTTCCCTTTGTGAAAAGCAGTTGCCCAGTGTTGGACAAATGTGTAGTCAGACCAGCACCTGATGAGATTTTCTTTGCACTCAGGAAAGGCCTGGGTTGATTCAGTGCTTGGCATGTGTTAGGCATTCAGATTGGGCAGCAAGCGAGGAAAGGCTCGAACTTCACCTTGACCTTGGCCATGCTCTGGGCCTGGCACCATGTTTGCTTTAACCTTGCCTTGTTCTTGCACGTCAACAACAGCATTCAACCAACTTCCTCATTTCCGGGAAGGCTAACGTTGAATTCACCTGTGTAGTAACCTAGTCTCAGAGTCTCCTTTCAGAAAGGAAGCTACGGACAACTTGTGCGGTGCGTTTGCAACAAAGCCAGAAATAAAACCCAGATCTCCCAACTCTCTGTTCAGGATTTCTTCAGCCATAACTCCCTGCACTTCCATCTCTTTGACTTTTGCATCCACTGACTGTCTTAACGGGAAGTCATGAATTCTGGCCTCTCTGGCGTGAATCGGATGTCAAGTGAGAGAGTGAAACGAGCAGGAGGTGAACATACCCTGAAGTGTGGTGCTTTAAATGGCACCTGGCGTCTGACTTCACTGTTGGGTTGCGACAGGGAGTGGTGGGGCTTGTGCCAAACTGGAGAGTATGGCTTTGTCTAAGGGGCAACCATGATGCGCCCCTAGTTGATTTTTATTGTTGTTATTCTTTGTGACTGATATATTGAGATATAGTTCAGAAAGGTGTCCCATTGAGAGCATATAATTTAATGAATCATTTTAGTATGTTCACAGATATGTTCAGCCATCACCACTGTCAATTTCAGAACATTTTCATCACCTCAAAAAGTAACCCCATATCCAGTGCCCACTCAGCCCTAAGCAACCACAAATATACTCTGCCTTTACTGATTTGCCTATTCTGGACAGTCCATATAAATGAAATCTTATAATTTGTGCTCTTTGTGACTGGTTTCTTTCACTTAGCGTAATGTCCTCAGGGTTAATCTATGCTGAAGCATGTATCAGTACATCCTTCCCTTATATGGCTGAAAATACTCCATTGCTTGGTAGACCAAATTTTGCCTATCTTTTCATCCATTAATGGACATTTGGATTGTTTCCACCTTTTGGCTCTTATGAATAATGTTGCTATAAATATTTGTTTTCAAGTTTTTGTGTAGACTTTTTTTTTTCATGTATAGTTGGGTATATGCCCAGAAGTGGAATTGCCAATAACTTCATGGTTAACTTTAAAAAAAACTGTCAAACTGTTGTCCAAATGATTGCATCGTTTTACATTCCCACCAGTAGTGTATGAGATTCCCAGTTTCTCCACATCCTCACTAAAATTTATTATCTGACTTTTTGATTCTAGCTATCCTGGTGGGTAAAAGCTCGTTTTAATATGCCTTTCCTCGATGACTAATGATACTGAGCATCTTTTCACGTGCATATTGTCCATTTAAATCTTCTTTGGAGAAGTGTTTATTCATATCCTTTGCCCATTTTTTAATGGGTTGTTCATCTTTTTGTCATTGATTTGTAGGAGTTCTTTGTATATTCTCTATATTAAACCTTTATCAGATATATGGTTTCCAAGCATTTTCTCCCATTCTGTTGGTTGTGTTTTCAGTTTCTTGATAATGTCCTTTGATGCACAGAAGTTTTACATTTTGTTAGATTCTGATTTATCTATTTTTTGTCTTGTTACTCATACTTTAGTGTAATATAGGTTGTCTTTTAACTTTCTTAATAGTGTCCTTTGAAACATAGACATTTTTAATTTTGATGAAGCCAATTTATCATTTTTTCTTTTGTTGCTCATGCTTTGCATGTCATTCTAACAATCCATTGGTAAATCCAAGGTCACTGAGGATTTGTCACTGTTTTCTTCTGAGAATGGACATTCTGATCTTTTTTCTGATCTTAAAGGAAAAGCATCCTGTATTTCACCATTAAGTTTAATGTTAGCAATAGGTTTTTTGTAAATACCCTTTGTCAGGTCGAGAGAGCTCCCTTCTACTCCTAGTTGGTTGAGTGTTATTTATTTTTATTTATTTTTTTGAAATGAAATGTGTTGGTTTGTCAGATTCTTTCTCTGCATCTATTGAGATGACCATGTGGCTTTTGTTTGCTATTCTGTTGATATGGTGTCTGTTATATTAATTAATTAAACCAATTTTGAAATTCCACTTGTTCGTGGTGTATTTTTTTTTATATGTTGCTGGGTTTGGCTTGTTAATATTTTGTTGAGAATTTTTGAGTATTCATAACAGATATTGATCTATATTTTCATTTTGTCATATCTTTGTTTTTTGATGTCAGGGTAATTTTAGCCTCATAGAATGAGTTAGGAAGTGTTCACTCCTATGTTTTGGAAGAGTTTTAAAAAAATTGGGATCAACTCTAAATGATTGGTAGAATTCACAAGTAAAGCCAGTTGTGCCTGAGTTTTTCTCAGTGGTTAGTTTTTTATTACTAATTCATTCTCTTTACTTGTTATAGATCTATTCACTTTGTTTTTTCTTGAGTCAGTTTTGGTAACTTGTGTCTTTCTAGGAATTTAACCATTTGTTCTAGTTTGCTAGCTGCCAGAATGCAACACACCAGAGATAGATTGGCTTTTAATAAAAGGGAATTTATTTCGTTAGTTCTTCAGAGGAAAGGCAGCTAACTTTAAACTGAGGTTCTTTCTTACGTGGGAAGGCACAGTAAGATCTCTGCTGGCTTTCTCTCCAGGCCTCTGGGTTCCTACAACTTTCCCCGGGGTGATTTCTTTCTGCATCTCCAAAGGCCTGGGCTGAGCTGCGAGGGCTGAGATGAGGTATGCTGAGCTACTTGGGCTGTGCTACCTTGAGTCTCTCATTTCAGCACCAGCCGATTAAATCAAACATCATTCATTGCAGCAGGCACACCTCCTAGCCGACTGCAGATGTATCAGCAACAGATGAGGTTCACGTACCATTGGCTCATGTCCACAGCAACAGAACTAGACACATTCACCTGGCCAAGTTGACACCCGAACCTAACTACCACACCGTTTCATTCATCTAAGCGGTCTAATTTATTGGCATGCAATTATTCATAATTTTCCTTTATAATCCTTATTTCTGTAAGATCAATACTAATAATCCCTCATTCATTTCTGATTCTAGTAATTTGAGTCTTCTTCCTTTTTTAATTGGACAGTCTGGCTAAAAGTTTGCCAATTTTGTTAATCATTTCAAAGAAGCAGCTTTTGGTTTCTTAATTTTTCCCTATTCTTTTTCTATTCTTATTTCATTAAGTTCCACTGTAACATTTTTGTTTCCTTTCTTCTGCTTGCTTTAGGTTTTGTTTACTTTTCTTTTCCTAGTATTTTGTAGCTCTATCTTTTTTTCATGATATAGGCATTTGCAGCTATAAAATTCACTCTAAGTACCTCTTTATCTGTATCCCATATATTTTGGTATTCTGTGTCTTCATTTTATCTCAACTATTTTCTAATTTCTCTTTTGAGTTCTTCTTTGATTCATTGGCTATTTATTTAGGAGCATGTTGTTATTTTTCCACACGTTTGTGAATTTTCCATTTTGCTTGTTATTGATTTCTAATTTCATTCCTTTGGGGTTGGAGAACAGACTTTGTATTATTTCTGTCCTTTTAAGGTTTTATGACCTAGCATCTGGTTTATCCTCAGAGAAAGCTCCACGGCCACTTGAGTAGAACGCACAGACTGTTAGCTGTAGATGGTTTAAATGTTCACGTCTCTGTTTCCTTGTTGATCTTCTGCCTAGTTGTTCTATCTGTTCTTGAAAGTACAGGGAAATCTCCAATTACTATTGTAGAACTTTCTCTCTCCCTTCATTTTTGTCAATTTTTGCTTCGTGTATCTCCGTGCTCTGTTGTTAGCTGCGTCTGTGTTTATAATTGTGATATCTTTCTGATGGATTGACCCTTCTACCCTTACAAAATGTGCCTCTTTATCTCTAATAATATTTTAAGTCATTTTGTCTGATGTTAGTGTAGCTTCTCCAGCTTTCTTGTGGTTGCTGTTTGCATAATGTATCTTTATTCACTTTTTAACTTTCTCTCTGTTTGTATCTTTGAGTTGAAAATGTGTCTCATGTAGACAGCATATAGTTGGATCTTGCTTTTCTATCCAGTCTGATTATCTCTGACTTGTGTTTGGATCGTTTATTCACATTTATTGTTCCTATTGGTATAGTTGGATTTATATCTGCCATTTTACTTTCTATTTTTTATATAGTTCATGATTTTTTGGTCCTCCATTCCTCTTGTACTGTTTTTTTTTTGCATTAAGTGAGAATTTTCTAATGTAACATTTTAATTTCTATTGCCTGCTTTTTTCCCCTGGTGTGTAGTTTCCTTTTTCTTTTCATGTCTCGCAATTTTTTGTTGGAAACTGGACATTTTAAGGTAATATATTGTAATAACTCTGGGTGTTGGTTCACACCCTCCGAGGGGCTTATTTTCATCATCCTTGTTTACTTGTTTGGTGACTGGCAGGATTATTTCAGTGAGGCTTATCCTGCCTTCCTCCAGTGGAGGGCCCCCAATGTTGCTCCTTGGGGATATAGACTTGGGTGTCTAGTCACTCACCCTGGAATGACACTGCCTTTGACAGGACTCTCTTTGACTGTCTCTTGCCCTGACCACACCCAGCTCTGCTAGTTGCTAACTATTGCTTTTACGCCTGCTTCTGCCTGCTGAGCCATGGCTGTGGGGGAGGGGATTGGGCAAAGGGGGTGGACACTTCTCTCTGAGTGACAGCCCGTGCTTTAGGAGCTGGATGCTTGGTGCATGGCGGGGAGGGGCAGCAGATCCAGGTCTCAGCTTGCCTCTCTCAGCATGGACCCCTCTGTCCCATGCACTGGGGGCAAGGGCGATGGAGGCTCTCATTTTCTTAGCTGGCCCCATACCTCTGTCCTGCGAGTGAGGGTGGGGCAGAGGAAGAGAATCCCAGTTCCCAGCTGCATTTGCCCAGAACCTAGTCCCAGTAACAGGCAGTGATGGGCAGAATGAGGAAACCCAACATCCTGTCTCTCCTGGGAGCGTTGTCCAAGGGGCAGCTGGGGGAGAAGGAGGTCCGGGTTCCTGGCTACGCTAATCTGGACAGGAGTCTCTGTCCTCTGAGCTCGGACAGCGGTGGGGAGGGGGTGGGGAAGGCCAGGGGTCTTATTTCAGATACCACAGATTCTTGTTGTTCTCACGGAGTTTTAGATTTTCTTCAACAAACTTTTCTTCATTTGCTCTATCCCCTTTTTCTAGAACATTTAGATGGATGGAGTTTTCAAAAATAATTTTCACGCATTTAGCTGGGGAGCAGATCCCCAGATCTCTTCCCACCATCGTGCTGGAAGTGGAGCCGCCGGCTGACTTCTGGGGCGTAGGCTTGTGGGGGTTGTGGGGCGTGAGCGTCTGATTTTTTGAAAGAAACTAGATATCTCCCTTTCTGTATGAAACACCCTCCTTTTTAAAAAGCTGTAGTTACCAATTCAGGTGTGGGTTTTTCACTTTGTCTGTTTTGGGCATGGACAGGCTCCGGGAATCGAACCTGGGTCTATGGCATGGCAGGTGAGAACTCTGCCACTGAGCCACCGTGGCACCGCCCCATTTGTTCTGTCTTTGAGGTTTAGTCTCTGCCTGTTTTCAGTCTTGGCCTCCTGCTAAGCAGCAGGAAAGGACAAGCTCCCCCCGTGCACTGTCCCATGGCGGGAGGCAGTGGCATCCTGGTAATTCCTTTCTTTTCAGAGGCAAAATGGAGCTTCCCTTAACACCTGGGAGCACATGTGCAGGTTTTCGGGGAAGCTTGAGAGTGGCTAGAAGACTGAGACCATGGGACGCTCTCCCCCAAGCATTTGTATCCCCTTCATGAAAGAAAGACTAATTCCCCAGCCGTTCCTCCAGCGTGAGTGAGTGTTCACTATCACATCCTTCATATTAAAGGAAAACCTCAAATCATAAATAATGCTACTGCTTGAAACATGCCTTGGCTTGCTTGACTTGTAGAGATTAAAAATAGCTCCCCTGTTATCAAGAATAGGAATGACTCAAGTTAGGGAAACGTGTACAGCGCCATTGAAGCTCAAGAAACACCTTCACATGCCTATTACTTTGTACCTGAAGAAAGAGCGAGGCAGACAGAGAGAGAGAGAGCTTTCATGCAAGAACAAGAAGTCCTCAGAGGCTGCCTTAACAGGTAGTGAGCACCCTGTCACTGGAAGCATTCAAGGAGAAGCTGGGAAACTTGTCTGAAATACTCAAGACAGGATTCAAGTTTCAGAAGTGTGGTTTCCTCAGAAGACCTAGGAACCCCTGTTCAGTCTTAAAATGTTGCGATTCCAGGATTACTCCTGTGCAGGCCCTACCAGCAAGATTCTAAGATTCTCCTAATTGTGACAAGTACTGATGTCCCCATTTTACAGATGGGAGACTGAAGCAAACTGCGTATAGCAACCCTCCCTCCTGCTGGCGGACTAGGCCGGTCTAACCCTGCGGGCAGCGGCCCAGCCTTTGTCTTGCCCCAGAGACTTGAAGGGTAGGCATCTTGGCCACCCGGGTCTCAGCTTCCAGCTTCATTTTTGGCCTGTACCAAAGCCCATTGCAACCCTCCGTGGAATACAGGTTTCGGTTCCTTTTTCCTCTTATGTAAGCTGCAGGAACAATTTTTCACAGAGTGTTGACAGCTGGGTGACAGGTCCTCGCAGCTTCTTGAAGGACGTTTACACATTTCTTTGGCATTTTCCAGCTGCTAATTAGCAGCATTCTCATTTCCCTTAATCACAGAGACAAGAAAGCCCACGACAGTTCTTCAGTTAGCTCATAGAAAATGTTTCTTTCTTCCCTATTGATACACATTCTGAACGCAGGACCGGCCCCTGGATGTGTCTGGGCGTCCCTGGAAGGAAAGCGGGGAGCTCAGACAACAGGCCTTGGGGAGGGCATTATGCCCACACAATGCACCAAGGACTGCTCGGGTCGGGGTTCGGATTCATTCTGTTCATGCCACCCCCAGAGCTCTTTGTAAGGGAACCTTTATTTCATGGGTTTTTGTTTTTTGTTTTGGCTGGCTTGCAGTAAGAGTTTTTACCTTATTTAAACTTGAGGTTTCTTTCTTCTCCATAATTCTTTACATTTCAAAATAACTCCTCAAAGTAGAACCTCTGTGATTATAAGAGCAGGAGGAACAAGACTATTGTGTGCTGAGCACTTCACACCTTTCGTTAATTCACACATTCAGCGGACACCGAGTGCCTCCTGTGTGCCGGATTTCATGGTGAAAAGACTGGACACAGGCTCTGCTCTCCTGAGCTGCAATTGTGTCTCTCTGTGTCTCCCAAGTCCTGCCAAACGTAGGCAGTTATAGTGCCATTTTATGTTCTCCGGGCATGGTTGGAGAAGAGAATCCACCTTCTAGAGAGGAGATGGTTAAATAGGAGGCAGTGGCAGGACTCGAACTCAGGCCTGCGCGTTTTGCATGAGCTCAGTGTTACCCGGCACAGACCACCAAGCCTCCTAACCCTGGGCGTGACCTCTGAGGCTCCGCATGACAAGGCCAGGCCCCCCCCACGAGAGCCGCAGACTTGCTGCACGACGTGGAAGCTGCTGGCTCCAGTGCCATTTGGAAGTATCTGTAAGGCTCCTTCCTCTCCCACACATCCCACCTGTCAAGAGATGAGTCTGAAGTGTGAGCAGGCCCCAGGGAAGCAGGCTACCGGGAGCTTTCGAGCAGAATCCCGAGGCCCTGTGACATGCACGAGGTCCGGGTTCCAAGTCCACACACTGGCAGAGCTGCCCGTGGCTCCATTCACAGTATCTTAATGAGCAGTAATGCATTCATCGTCTCCAAGATGATGACAGGACTTTCCCTTCGGCTCAGTATTCGTCAACATTCCCAGGTGGCACCTTCAACGCTCAGAAATTAGCCATTCATTCTGAGCGTGGATTTTCCTACTCAGTTTCCTTCACAGACATTTTCCTGGATGCTGGTGAAGAAGCATGTGGATCTCAGGTTCTTTCAGAGGCAGGAAGGTGTGATAGATGCATGGAGACCCTAGAATTAAGAGTGGGTGCAAGGCTGCACCAGTAGCCGGCAAACCCCTTCACTTGCCCAAGCTCAGCTTCCTCATCTCCAAAGTGACCTTAATGGGCTCTGCCTTCAAGCGCTGACCTGGGGATTAAGTGGACTGATGTATGGAGCCTTTCCAGAGATGGTAGCTAGGCACCATCCTCTGCTTCTGTTACCTGGGATGTATTTAGCTGCCCATTCTCTAGGAAATCATGTGGATGAGGAATTGATTCTCCACCACCATTTTGTGTCTTTGTTTAAAATGTGCCAAACGGTACTTTGGAAGGAGAGGCAAAAAGGGAAAGAAAACAACAACCTCCCCTCCATTCTCTCGCGTGGGCCCCTCAGTAGGTGCCACATGTAATTTCTTCATGTTCGTCACTTGCCATCTCCCGACAGCAGGAACGTTTGCAAGAGTATCAAAGCGAGATCTCATCGCTCTCTGATTTTTTAAATGAATCTTCGTGGGAAATGTAATAAGCCAGGGTGAATTGTCCTCCGCAGAATTGGAGACCCAGTGGCTCCCAGACCCCACTCCTCAGCCCATATTTAATGCCGGGTTCTCGTGGCAGTGGCACAGATTACCTAGCCATCATGTTGGAGTGCAGGCCTGATTTTCACTCTGGGATCTTGGTTAATCTCCTTTAGGTGTTTGTGTGAAATAATCCAGGCGCACATCATCTGTATGGGTGCGCCCTTAAGCTTAGTTATCCTGGCAGGGTTTTTGACTTGGTCCATCTTGCTAACCATTCACTTCCCCCTCCCTCCCCAGCTAACTGGGTTTTTGTCTTTCTCAGTTTGAGCCTTTTTCTCTTCCACTGCTTAATAGCTTCAGTCTGGTTGCTGGAGGCCTCAAGCCCATTTTCTCTGGGGGTGTGGCACAGTGTGATTGCAAGACCCCTAGCTGGGAGCCAGCATCCCTGGGTCCCCACTCCAATTCTGTCCTTCCAAGGCTGTGCAACCTAGGATAGTTTCTCAATACCTTTGGGCCTCAGTTTCCTCATATGATCACTGAAGGGATTGAATCAGGATCAGCACTTCTCAGATAGGTGAAGGGTACTTGGAATTTGTAGGTATTCTTCAGAATTTCTGAGCCTTAACCAAATAGTTTTACTCTCTGTAAAGCTAAGCACGCTGAAGCATCAGGTCTCTTTGCTTTTATTCATAATTCCTCAGGGGTGTGACCCTGGTTTGTTTCCTATTCAAGACATACAGCTGATCATCTTTATTTGTGGATTCTGTATTTGCAAATTTTCCTGTTCATTAAAATTTATTTCTAATCCCCAGCTCAATATTCATGGCACTTTCGTACCATGAATTTGTAGACATGCACTGAGTGGTGAAAAATTTTAGTCACCAGATGGGCGTGCACATTCCCAGATGTGGTACAGCTGGGCCACATGCATGCTACATTCTTGTTTCAGCTCTCATGCTATGAACATGTGTCCTTTTGCGGTATATTTAATACCACATTTTTGTGCCTTTTCTTGGTGATATCGCTGTTTACGGTGGCTTCCACAGTAGGGCTGAAGTGCTGTCTAGTGTTTATAAATGCAAGAAGGCTGTGATGTGCCTTACGGAGAAAGTATGTATGTTACCTGAGCTTCACAGGTGTGAACCTGTTTCACAGGTTCCTGACATCTGTGAGTCAGTTGCAAATTTTAGTTTTGCAAATGGTGACCTGCTCTCCTTGCTCAGGTGTATTCTCCTCACCTTGAAATGTGTATAAGATTACAAATAGCAAGCAGGAAAGGTAGTCCCAAATGAAGATGTGGGGCAGTCTTCTGGGCTCCCTCACTGGCTCCTTGGGTTGTCACTGCCTGCCCAGCTTCATAGTCCACTGGTTGAGATACATGCCTAAGCGATATGACCAGTTGGTGGAAGTCCACCTTAAATAGACAAATGTGAATGCCCAACCCTCTGAAACAAGAGTGATTTTGTTGCTGTTTGTTAGGGGAGAAATTATTTTGAAGGTGGGGGCCCTGAAGGGGATAGACAAAGAAGAAGAATTCAGAAGGAGATCTTCAATAGTGAAAAGACCAGAAAACACTTGCTTAGATTTGTTCATTCACTCGGAACATTTTATGAGGTCTCTACTTCAAACAAAGCTGGGCTTGCAAAGATGAGAGATCTGAAGGGCTTACATTTGAGTGGCCTTTAGGTCTTTTAACAGATTCTATGATTCTGTGAGTTCAAATTGGGATTAATAAGTGAGAGTGCCTTTTGGAAAGCAAGGCAGCTATTCATATAGGTCCCTGATTTGCAGTTTCCAATAATCATGACCCCATGTGGGAAAGTTGGACAGATATATGGAAACCTGGGGTTGAAGCCCCACTCTGCCTCCAAGTTGCTATGTTCCAAGGCTCCTGATGTCCCCCTTCAAGCACCTTCCATTTTCTTCTCTTTGTGGAGTGTACAAAGTTAGAAGAAGTGCTGTCTGAGACCCATCCTAGCGCTACATTCTACATTCCAAGCCCATGCCCTGACTGCAAAAGGGACTCATAATGGGAGGTATGGACAGTGCAATGTTTGGATTAGATTTTCCCTGATTCGCTACTTCCAAACTCTGGCTCACACATCCCATCCCATGATAGGCTGATGCTGAGGAGTCAGAGGTCTGGGGTCTCAAGGCCATCGTGCAGGCACTGACCTCCCCGTGCAGCTGTCTGACCAGGTCCACCTCCGATATTCCAGGTGTATCCTTTGCTCCCGGGCTCGTTGACCGTCATGATCCACGACTTGTGTCTGGCCTTCCCTGCCCCAGCAAAGGCCAAAATCTACATCTCGGACATCCAGGAGCTGTACATCCGGGTGGTAGACAAGGTTTGTATAGGCTTCATGCTCTGGTACCTCCTCTGCTGAGCGGCAGAGACCAGGGAAATAATGTGGTTGAAGAAATTTCCTTATTGCTCCTTAGGATTTTACCTTTTTCCCCAATTGCCTGTGTCTCTTCACCCCCTTCCAGAGAAGCACTAAATGTTCCATGGTGTCTTTTTGTCATCCCATGCGGACAATATAGAGTAACCTTGGATGTTATGTTTCGTCATCTTGCTGGATGTGGATAAGGCTTGGCTGTAAATCCTGCTCGACTTGTCTCTAAATTAGCCTTGAGTCGGGAATTCATGTCCTCTAGCTTGGCTAGGCTGCAAACCAGCCAGGCACAGACCCTGCTGATCATGAATTTTCTTCTCCAGTGTCAGTCTTGGATTCACTGGAATTTCAATGGCAAATGAATAACAACTCACTAACACAAAACGCTTTTGCAAAATGAATAAACAATAGCTCTAGGGAATTGTTTATTCCCTAAAATAGGGAATTTTTACTGTTCCAGGTATCTTAAGATATCTGAAGCTAGACTTATAGAGAGTTGCCATTAGGTCCTTATTTTCCAGGATAGATAGAATGGTTAAGAATTAAAAGAAGAAATTTTCAAACAGTGTAGACTACTTAAAAAGATAATATTCTCTTCTACAGTCTTACCTGCTCTTCCTGTAATCTTATCTGTACTGTTAATTTGCTGACCAGACTTCTATTTCTTCACCACGTATTCCTGGCTGTCATTTCCTTAACTTCTTACCATGTGTATTACCTGCTGCCAGGTATGTGCTATTTGGTCAGTGAGCATTTATTCAGCTCCTGCTGTATGCATGTCACTGTTCTGAGCATGTCCCCTAATCTTCCTAGTTAGAGCGTTAGCTTTCTCAAGAGCAAAAAACGTGATTTATGCATCTAAGGCTCTCCAAGGTCCTTTGTATAGAGTAGGCACTTAATCAGTTTTCATTTGCTGATTGGTTGACCTTCCAGAGGTCAAAGGGGTGATGCATCCCCAGTTCACAGGTCTGAGAGTTTGAGGTTGGTGACGCTTTCTTAGAAAGTCATAGGGTACCGTCGGTGGTAGAATTAGTAGTTAAAATGCCTCCCCTGGTTCTTCGCCCATCCTGACGTAGGTGGAGATTGGGAAGACGGTCAGGGCCTATGTCCGAGTGCTGGACTTTCACAAGAAGCCTTTCCTGGCCAAATACTTGGCCTTCATGGACCTGAAGCTCCGGGCAGCCTCCCAGATCGTCACATTGGTGTGAGTCCCCCGAAGGGCCGGAGGAGGGAGGGCGACTCTGGCAGCAGCGCCGACCCCGACCCCAGCTCCATCCGGACGAGGTGCTGGAGCCCTTCCCTCTCTTGCAGGGCCCTCGACGAAGCCCCTGACAACTACACGGCCGTGTTCCTTGTCCACGGCACGGCCATTGGCCAGACCAGTCTGACTGCAACTGTGACCGATAAAGCAGGACAGAGAATCAACTCGGCCCCGCAGCAGATTGAGGTAAACCTGTTTCTTTTCCTGCCATCTGGTAGCAGCTCAGCCCCTACACGTGAACTTGTGGTGGGGGGTCTGCTTTTATTTGGATAGGTTGGGAATTTTAGGGGCAGTCCAGGAAACCACCATAAAGAAGATGTATTAAAATCTTTGCCCCACAGCATCCTCTGATCAGAAGGCAGCTTTTACCACGGCACCCAAGAGACAGCACTGTTAAGACTATCAGAACAAGTGGTGGGGGCGTGGGCTATTATAATTTCCCTTTGCAAAAGACGGGTGATGTGGCCCAGAGAAGGGGGAATGACTTGTCACACGGCACAGGAGTGGCAGAACATTCTTTAAACCTTCAATGTGCTGTCGGGGTGAAGGAGACAGAGAGGAATCGTTCCCAGAAAGCACCATGGCTAGACAGATTTTGGCTTACTGTGCAAAAGAACAACTCAGCTGTCCATTCTGATGAGCATTAGAACCGGCACTTAGAAAGTGGCCAGGTCCCATCCCTGGAGGAATGCAAGCCGAAGTCCCTGCAGCAAGCTGTTCCTAGGGGGTGCACTCTGAGGCCCCCCCAGGACCTCATTTCAGGGTGTGACTTGGAGCTGACCCGTGACAGGAGGTTTTGCCAGTGCCACATGCTCGACCAGAGGCCAGGACAGCAGTGGCCGAGGAATCATGTCCAAATTTGTACTTTAGTACTGGCATTAAACTGTTTGGGTTCTGCCCGTGTCCTCGTAGGTCTCGGCCACACAGGTGCTGGCAGGTTTTATTAATCCGTGTCCTTAAGCTGTTGGATGTAATTTGTGCCTCTAGATGAAAAGTACGCTTTTCTCCTCCTGGTGATGAGAAATTCATTCCTGTCTATAAATAGCACAGCCCTATGAAGACTAATCCTGGCACATACGCAGTGCCTTGGCGGGCTCCTGCAGTCGCTCACCCGGCAAGCACACAGGGAATGGAGGGTGCTGTAGGAGGAGGTGTTGGGGCTTCGCCTTGATATGGAGATGGGGGACACCCCAGACCTAGTCTCTGACCTGGACCAGTCCCTGCCCCCTCTGGAAAGTTCTGAGGGAGTTGGAGGTTAGGAACTGCATATAAGGTCATTTATCAGTAGAAATTTGGAGAAATTCAGTATAAGAGGAAACATTACAAAGATACTTTGGGGAAATCTCAAAGGCATTGGCTGTCAGTCTTCACGTGCCTCAGAACCACCCAGACAGCTTGCTGGAGGCTCCCCCCACCCCATCACCACCACCACGCACACATCTGGTTCTCGAGGTCTTGCGTGGGAATGGAGAATTTGCATTTCTAATAAGTTCCCAAGTGACGCTGCCACTGCTGGTTCAGCAACAGTCCGAGAACCACTGCTAGAGCAGGACGTCTCAGACATCTCAGATGAATTAAAAGTCTGTATTTTCATCGGGCTTAATGTCCCTGGTGAAATGAAATGCCATCATGAGCAGTGATTACAGAAGGTGGAACATGCCTGCGGAATTGCTGCTCTTCCAGCTGATGGGCTGGGAGGAGAGCCTGCCGAGTCGGGGGACCATGTCTCTGGGCCTGGGTCTGGCAGCTGTACCCACCCCCATGCTGGCCCCCTGACCGTGTCTCTTCAGGATGGAATGGGCTTCATGCAGCAGGCTGCCCTCTTGTTAGAAAAAGTGTGAGCTATGCTCAGCTGGTGGGAGCATGGCAAGCAGCGGTCCCCTTGGTCTCTTACGTCCCCGCCCAGGTCTTTCCCCCATTTCGGTTGCTACCCAGGAAAGTGACGCTGATCATCGGGGCAACAATGCAGGTAAGAACCGAGGTGCTCACCCTTTCTCCCCACGCTCACCCCCCGCCAGGGCTCCACAGGGGCTACCCACCCACCACTGCCCTGGCTGCAGGCATGCCCACCTGTGGGGTCTCTGACTTGGCGCGGTGTCGGAAGGGGACTGAGGTCACCTGCTGTCAGGTACGATCAGCCCTATATGTTGGCTGGCGCGGGCTGCCCGGCGGGATGGGCACTGCCATCTCCGACCCCCCATTCCCACTGCAGATCACCTCGGAGGGCGGCCCCCAGCCACAGTCCAACATCCAGTTCTCCATCAGCGACGAGGGCGTGGCGGTGGTGGACAGCACCGGCCTGGTGCGGGGCCTCGCCCTGGGCAACGGCACCGTCTCCGGGGTCGTGCAGGCTGTGGATGCTGAGACCGGCAAGGTCATCGTCGTCTCCCAGGTAACAGAGGTCACCACGGGGGAGTCCGCCCCAGGGATGGAAATGCCATTTCCCTGTACCGCCCAGCCCTCATGATGGGTGTAAGTGGGGCCATGTAGAACTGGGAGACAGCCTGCGGGTGGGATGTGGGACCTGCCTCCCAGTGTGCCTGCACCCCCCTCCAAGGGTCCTGAAATATCTCCTGGGTCTGCAGTCCCTGCCGGTGACCGCTGCCCTGGGACAGCCCTGCCCACTCGGGTTAGCACCTGGACCACCTGGGCTGCTCACCTGCACGCTCCGTCATCCAGGTTCTCCCCCACCCCAGGGACAAGGCATCCAGTTTCTAATGATGATAATGGTTGTGATTTCCGTATCAGACTTTGTCCCAAGCACATTACTGTCAACCTATTCAGTCCTCACAGCACCCTCGTGCATTATATTACAGTCCCCAGTTGCAGCTGAGGCACCGAGGACTCAGAGGATAAGGAAATAGCAGGTGGCTTACAGAACTGTGTGGCGGTTCTGGGATGGGACATCAGAGCTCTTCGTCCTTTAGTTGATTCACTTCTAGCAGGGCTTGAGGATGCTTGGCTGGAAGGGAATGGGGGTTGTTGGCGAATGACGTTCCTTGGGGACTACCTGTGCATTTTTGAAGGCTGCACTGGCTCAGCTGCTTACAGCCGTGGATAATTGAACACGTACTATTTCAGATCTGGGTTGGTATTTCAAGGAGAAAAAGGCAACTCCAGAGTTGCTCACTTTTGTTCATCTGGAGATGAAGCTGTCTCCCAAGCCTCTTTGCCAGAGTGTGGGACATTTCCTCATGGCTTTTGTGGGTCAGCAGAGAAGCTGGAAAGCTGAGTGGGGTTGGGGTCCTCTCCCCAGGACGGCCTCCCGGCCCCATTTCATTGCAGGTGCAAGTTGGCATGTCTAAGATCTGACAGGTTTCCTTCCTTCCCAGAGGGCCTCCCCTGGAAAGGAGATGGAAGTCCATTTCCATCTCCCGTCACGGGCCTCAGGGCTACAAATTAATTACAGGGCCACTTCCTGGCAGCCTACAAACCATTTCAGGGAAGGTTGCTTCGTGGACCCTGCTGCCCTGAAACTTGGTAATGAGAAGAGCTTTTCGTTCTCTGTAACACAGTATGGACAAGTAACTCTGCAGAGTCCAGTCCTCCCATTATCTGTCAGAATTAGGTCCTCTGAAAGCCATCCATCCCTGAGCGCCTCAGTTCATTTACGCATTGCAGGCCCCGGGAAGCTGGGGCGGGCATCCGCCTGGGGCGGGGGGCGTTGTGTGCCCCCTGTTCACTGAGTTTGACTTTGATTTGACATTGAGTTCATTGATTTACTCCCGTTTCCAGCAATTTAAGTGTCTGCCTCCAAGTATCCCAGTTGAACTACAAAGTCTTTCTGAATCCCTGAGATGGACATTTTGATTCTGTGTATCGATTTTATAAAGACAACAGGAAAGCTTTGGCCTTCGGAAGATCTGTTCTCTGGCTGGCAGCAGGGGATGGGTAGGCATCCTGGAGAATCAAATTAAGGACCCCAGGAGGCTCTGCTTCTTTTTCTCCCCCTATATAAAGAAAGGATTGAGGCCTCAGGAACTGGTGCATTTTTTTTCTTCCCAGGATCCCAGGTGGCTGAAACGTCAGCTGGTTGGAATTTAGCCATAGGGGGCCTGAGCCATCCATTTTCCCTCCCGGCCCTCTCTCCTCTTTGTGGTCTGACCTTGGCAGGGCTGTTTTCCTTCTCTGGGTCTCCTACCTGGTGGTTTGGAGGAGATGCTGGGGAAGGGCCCTGGTGCCCCTTGACAGGAGGAGGGGCTGTGCCACCAGCGCTGTCTGAACAATATCTCCGTGAGCTCGGGCAGACAGGCTCAGCCTCAGGCCTTATCCATGGCAGGGCCTGTGGGGTGATTCTGGCGGGTCAGACCTGTCGAATCCAGGTCATAGAACAAGCACCCCATAGCCAAGAGGTGGGCCAGGCCTGGCAGGAGGAGACTGAGTAGTGAGAAGGACAAAGGGACGGAAGGGAACAAATGATTATCAGTACCTGCTATGTGCCAGGTGTTAGCCCAAATCACAAGGTACAGAAAGTAGACTCAGCACGAACATATACAAAAGGAGCACAAGGGCTTTAGTAACCTGAGTTCAGCATGAGTCAACAGCACTACGAAGTAGCCAATAAAGTTTGGCTTGGCCAGATTAATAGTATAGAGTTCAGAATGAAGGAGGAGATAAGGTCTGCTATCAGACTCTAACGAGTTCCTGCATTCAGTCTTGTATCCTACATACAGAGAGAGACAGACAGGCTAGATTTGAGGTTGGGAAGGTCTTGGAGACCTGGTCCCCTATGGGCTGCCCAGCCTAAGAAGACCAGTCCCCAGTCACTGCCTCCAAGTCTCTGCAAGGAATATCTGGAGTAACTGGGGCAGCTAGGTTTGTGGCCTCAGAGGACCAGGCTGGGACCCCCAGGTCCACATGAAAATGAGCCACCTGTAAAGGGCCAAGTTGCTGCAGGAGGATGTGCATCGTGCTGGGCAACCTGGTGGCTCTAAGCTGACCTCAGCAGCAGCCTCCTTCCTTTGAAGGGGTCGCTTCCAGAAGCGCCTATCTCTGGCATGGAGTCTCTACCCCAGCCTGAGCCCCAAAACCCTTTTCCTAGGATCGCGTGGAGGTAGAAGTGCTGCTTCTCCAGGCAGTGAGGATCCGAGCCCCCATCACACGGATGCGGACAGGGACCCAGGTGAGGCGAGAACCTCTCTACCCCATCCTGTCTGTGCTCTCCAAGCAGCTGCTTAAGAGAGCTCAGGCTCTGCATGCCGGTTCAGGATGAACTGGTTTCGGGGTCGTGTTCCTCCCTCCAGTGCTGGGCCTTTGCACATGCTGTTGCCTCTGCTGAACACTTCTCCACTTCCCCTTCGTCTGCTTAACAACCCTGTTGATCTATGGGGCTCAGCTTGAGCTGAACCTCCTGTTTATCTCTGGGGCTCAACTTCCCTGAAGTTCCTGTCCCAGACCAGAGAGGTGCCCTCTCTTAGTCTCTCTTGCAGCACAAAGTTCCTTAGCTGCTTGGCATTTGTCTTCTTCGAATTTTATGTTTGCACGACTATTGACTAATGCTGCTTCTCTGCTAGACTCTCACCTTCCCACACCCAGAATAGCACCTGGCACATAACAGGAGCTAACATTTGTAAACAGCACCCACTCCCCAAGTGTGTTCTCTGTGTTAATTCATTTCATGTTCATTTAGTGTTCACAGCAGCCGAAGAGGTAGATGCCTGTATCACTTGCATATTACAGAGAAAGAAGTTAACAAGTAGGAAGGTTATGATACTTGCTCAGGGTCAACACAGCTGGAAAGTGATAGACGCAGGGTTGTTGCAGACTGTCTGGAGTCTGTTTTTATTTTCTGCTGTATTGCCTCTGGGGGTGGGGGGGTGCTCAGCAAATACTGAACGAATTCCCCCCACCCTGTCCCACCTGAGCAGGGAGCACCTGTGAGACTGGGAAAAAGAAGCAAAGAGATAGGGACCCCTGGGCAGTGGGAGTTGTGCTGGTAGGGGGTTGTAGAGCTCGGGGCAGAGTCAGCTCCACAGATAGGGGGGCGCCTGGCCATGGTGAGGCCCATCCCCAAGCAGGAGAGGGCTGGGATAGGGAGGGATCTGCTTCTGGCTTTCATGTGTCTCTCTAGTATTTTGTCAAACCCTCCCGAGCCTGCATTGAGCCCTTCTCTGGTTAAGGGATTGGCACACCTCCCATCCTGCGAAGGAGACAGAAAAGTACCTGAACAGTGGAGAGGCAGTTCCTGGGGCACCCCAGGGCTTCTGGGGGGTCACTCCTGGCTCTTCCCCGACCCCAGTGGTCACAGGGCCTGGCTTCTCTCCCCAGATGCCTGTCTACATCACCGGGGTCACCAACAGCCAGAACCCGTTCTCTTTTGGCAATGCTGTGCCAGGCCTAACCTTCCACTGGTCCGTCACCAAAAGGGACATCCTGGACATCCGGGGACGGCACCACGAGGTGAGCACCCCTGCCCACCAGCCTCCGTCCTCAGCCAGCATTCCAGGCTCAGGGAGGATTCTGCACCCACAAATCCTCATACGAGGGCTGCTTCTCTGGGCCCAGATGGCACCTGGGGACCCTTCTCTGCCTTACTTCAAGGCTCACCCCAACCCCTTTCTCCCAGTGGCTGCAGCCATGCTCTCCATCCCTTAGTGTCCTTCCTCGTCTCTGCCCAGTTCTGACCATGCCCAGAAATAAGGTCTCCCCAGCCCTCTGTTCTTACCTCACCCCAAGACTAGGCCACACCCCTTCCCATTATAAGCATGTTCTTGTTAATCTCTGCAGAGAACCAAACAGAAGCAAAATGGCCTCCTTGTGGGAAAGTCCTGGACATTCTAGAATGTTGCAGGGCCTTGGTGAGGGGTGGGAGTTGTCTACTCTGTGGCTTCTGACCCCCTTTCTGAGATAATTCTGGCCGCCTTGGCATTGTCTTCAGTTTTGTCCTCTTTGTCCTCCATTGGGAGGTCCCAGCCTCAGGAGGGGCTGCAGAGAACCTGCTGACCTCCCTCTTTTTGTTGACTGAAACCCAGATGCACTCAGGGTCATCTAGCAAGCCAGCAGGGAAATGGGACTGCAAGCCAGGCCTCGTGACTGCAGGCTAGACACCTGGCTGGGTCCTGGCCTTCAGGAAGTGAGAAGGGGAGTTGTCCTCGAGGTTACTTCTTGCCTTCCCCTTGAACAGAGGGCACGGAGGGCAGGCATGAGAGTGGGCTTTCCAAAAGGCCACTTGAAGTACATCTAGTATAGGATGAATGCCCTTTTCCCACCCCATCCAATGGAACCAAGGGACCCCTGTGCCTGGGCTGCTTTCCCAAAAACACTGGCAGTGACATCCTAACAGACGGATCCCATAGCAGAGCAGGTTGTGGGAAACGCTCTGAAACTGAACGTCCCCCGTGGTGATTCCTGACACGGCTCAGCACGTTAAAGGCTCTGAGAAGTCCTGCCGGACTGAGAGCTGGCACACTTGGTTTTACCTAGTTCTTCCAGATACACCCGGGAACATCGTGAGACCCTGGGGGGCTTATTATACCACGCTTGAGCTGGATGGCCATGGTCCGCCCTGCCCTGGGGCCAGCCAGGCTCTGAGCAGAGCAGGGCCTTGAGAACAGGCAGGCAGCCAGCAGGACCTGAAGGCTAGGAAGTCCAGGGCTGCAGAAGGCTCTGCCTTTTGGGGTGCTAGGGACCCTGCGGTTCTTCCCTGCAAGAGTGTTTGATGTCTCCCAGGCGTCCCTCCAGCTGCCATCGCAGTACAACTTTGCTATGAATGTGCACGGCCGGGTGAAAGGCCGGACCGGGCTGAAGGTGGTGGTCAAGGCTCTGGACCCCACAGCCGGGCAGCTGCACGGCCTCGCCAAAGAGCTCTCCGACGAGATCCAAATCCAGGTAACAGGCCGGCAGAAGCCGCCATGTGGGAGGGAGAGTAAGTGCCAGCAGCCCCTCATCTCCTGCAGGAGGGCCATATGGTGACATACCAGCCCTGCTGCTGACCCAGGACTGGGGCTGGAGGCACAGAAGCAGGGACGTCCCTGCCCTGTCCTCAGACTGCTGGGGAGATAGATCAGGTTTTCACAATGTGGTGAGGGTCGGGGGCGGGACTGTGGGAAACCCAGAAATGGCCGAAGTGCTGCCAGAGGAGGTGACATCTCAGCTGAGTTGGGAAGGACGAAAGGAATCGGCCCAACAGAGGCAATGACGTAGGCAAGGGCCTGGAGGTCTGAAATCACTTGATGTCTTCCAAAAATTGCAAATATTTTATGAGCTTTTTGTTGCCTTATTGGTAGGGAGAGGTTGGGAAAACTTCTAGGCTGGGCTGTTAATTTAATTACCTATCTTTATGTAACAAACACTCGTACAGCACATAGTAGGACAGACATGCTCTTTCATGCTTTCTGAGTGTTAACTCATCTAACCCAAACGTGACTCCTCTGAGGCAGGGCTGCCACCTGATGAGCTTAAGCCTCAGAGCAGTGGAGTGACTGGCTCAAGGTCACAGGGTACAAACCGGGTCACGACAGGCTCAGGTGCCAGGCTGTGGGCAGCCTGATGGATGTTGGCAGATGGGAAGGCCATGCCCCAGAGAGGCGAGGTGTCTGTGGAGGCCACAGAAAGAACATCAGAAAGTGGAGCCCAGTCCTTTTCCCACCTGCTCCCTGGTCCCTGCATCGTTCTCTTGGACCTCTCCTTCTGCTTACAAGGTAGGACTTTGGACCAGTCCCTGCCCCCCACTGGAGCCCCAGCTGTAAAGTGGGGAAGCTGGCTAGAGCATTTTCATGCTGCTAACCCAGGACTCAGTAACCCTTGATTCCTCCTACATTGCGAAGAAAAACTGAAAGCAGTCCCCTAACTATCATAAGAGAAGAGATGGTTTCAAGTTACCTGATCAAAAAGAAATAAGGCGTTTCTAAATGGAGCACATACACAAGCAGGGGTTAAAAAGCAGTTTTTAAGAGAAACACCCAGTTGCCACCACCCGTCCTTACCAGTGCACACACGCACACACAGATTTTTCCAGGTTGAAAATAGAATAAAGTAAGTTCTGACACCTACCATGGAATTAAAGATGGGGCTTTGCAGCTTCTGAATTCGGTGACTGCAGTTAAGTCAGTTCATGGCCCTGTGCCTCGGTTTCCCCACTCGATAGCAGATGGAGTTGAAGTAAATCAGAAACTTGGAAAAGCTAAATTCAGCCCACAGATGTGTTTTATCACGCTCACGCAATGCTTTTTAAACAATTTTTATTTGTTGCCAGCATTTAAAAATAACAAGATTTCATATAATAATCCAATACACAGTTTGTCTTAAAGACATGGCATTTTGCCAGGTAGCAAAATCAGCTGGAGAGGAAAGGCAGCCCCCACCCCCACCCCCACCCTTTAAATAGGGCCGTGCTCTCCGTTTTGCTGCAGGCCTCACCACTCCCTGTTGTCTCCCCCAACAGTGAGGCCAAATATCTATTGCCTCTTAGAGTGGAACTTATACTGATGCTTTGTTTGGAAAGTGAGGTAGCTCTCATACCTTCACCTCTGTCAAAAGAGGAACAGATAGGGATGATGTGTTTCAAGAAAATAGGGAACCTGTTTCTTAGTGGATGAATTTACCTGTACAGTAAGCATGTCAGAGTCAAAATAGCATGTCAGAGTCAAAATCTGCAAAGCCACTTGACTCTTCGATGTCCCCTACCTGGCTGCAGGTGTCACCTGAGTTTGCCCTGGACTCACCTAACACCAGAACCCCCAACTGGCTTCCAAAGACTGATTATCATTCACCGCTGACACTGTCCTTTCCCTTGTATTATGCCATGCAAACCCCACAGCTCTTTGGCACAGGCATGGCAAGGATTGTCCGCGGCAGACTTGCTGTCCAGATGAGCAAACCCAGGCTCGAGCGCAGTCAGAGCATGGTGGAGCTGGGTGGGAGGGGCGTCTGGCCAGTTTCTTCCTGGAACTTCATTTGTGACGGGGAGCTGAAGACGCCCCCCCCGCCCCCGGTGTGCACCTGCCCCTGAGCCAGGCCTGGATGCCGAGTGAGTGCTGCCGCCGTGGGCTCCAGGCACCATCGGAGCACCTGGGGAGTGGTGGACCGGATGTGATCCTGACATTATCAGGCTCGTCATCCTCCAGATTGGAGTCACAGATACTCCCACTCACCGGGGCCACACAGATCCTGCCAGAGCATGGCGAGCCAGAGGGAGCAAGATGAGGGGCCAAGGTGGTGAAACAGGAAATTATTCTGAGATGGTGACAGTGAGAAGCAGAAAGGAAAGTCTAGATCGTGCTTTCTGATCTCGGAAATGAAATGAGACCCCGCGTCCGTGTAAATTCGGTGCGCTGCCATCCTCTCACATACCCTGGAAAATCAAGTACCCTAACTAGGAACAGAGGAAAAGACCCAGGGTCCCCGGCCCCATAGAAGCAGCTCCCACCAGGGCACGCAGGTGTGTGCCTGCCTGCTTTTTCTCGGTACACCTCTGGCCTCTCTTAAAAGTTGGCTCTAACCACCGCGTCACCTGGACCTGACAGGTGGAGGCTGGCAACCGTTTTTCTGGTCCCCCCTTCGCCCTCACCGTAGGAGAGAAACTGTGACTCCAGTGTATCATAGGCAATAAAACCTGGCCTCTCTTTCTCCAGGTATTTGAAAAGCTGCTGCTGCTGAACCCTGAAATAGAAGCAGAACAAATATTAATGTCACCCAACTCATTTATAAAGCTTCAGACAAACAGGTACGTGACTCAGCTCTCATTTTCAGCAAGGCTGCGGAAGCCGGGCTCACATCTGACAACTCGTTTGTCAAAGTTGTCAGAAGCCGTGGATGTGTTTGCAGAGGACGCGGCTTCTGCAGCCTTTCTTCTCTTTGCAGCCGACTTCCTCTGCTCTTCCACGTCACTTCTCACTGAGGGCCCCTCCTCTCCTCCCCGTAGCCTAGAAACATTTTAAGGCTAGCCGCTGAAATTCAGAATGTAAAAGGGGGCCACGTACCGACTGGAAGCATTCAATTTTTCCAATGCTCCTGCGTTTTCAAAACCTTCCGTGCAGAGTAGAGCCCTGTGGACAAGCAGTGCCGGTGTTACCTGGGAGCTTGTTAAAATGCACGTCTTGGGAGCCACCCCAGACCTACAAAATTTGAGTATCCACATTTTAACAAGATCTCCAGGTGACGGACAGGCACATGAGCATTGGAGAAGTGCTTTTTAAGCATCTCTACAACACAGCAACTACAGTTGCAAAGTAGGGGGATACGTGGGCCGGAGGATGGCTTATATGTCGCACTAAACACACACCCACACACACAACATTCATTCAACCAATGCTATTTAGATGCTCAACTCTATGCTATGCATGGGGAACAGAGATGTATGATGTACAGTGTCCTTGGAGAGCCTAGAAATAAGGAAACAAAATAGAATGTTCAGTCTAAAGCCCAAGGACGGGGCCTCCACTTGAGAACTTAGGGCAGGTATGTCAGAGATGGAGATGCCTGAGCTGTGTTCTTGAAGGATGAATAGGAGTTCAGCAAATTAATGAGGATAGGGGGTACATTAGGGAGAAAGTCCAGACCAAGGTATTAGTATTGGCTTAAATTCATCTGGAGACAGTCGATTGGGCTGGGGCAGAGAGAGAGGTGAGCAGGCTAATGCCTGCAGCCAGAATCTTTCTTGATTATATGAAGAAGTAAAAGAGTGTAAGATACTGCATAATTTGTCTCTTACTCTGTGCATAGTACCAAGACCGTTTACAAAGCACTCTCTTGAGAGTAGCCCATTTTTTATCTTAATAGCCCTTGGAAAGGGGACAGGGCAGGATCATTGCTTCCCTGTCATAGTCGAGGAAACTGAGGCAGAGAGAGGTGGACTGCTGTGCCTAAAAGCATGCAGCTGTTTGGAGAGGGCTCTTGGGACTGGCTCCGAGTTCTTTCTAAATCTGCATCCCGCTCTCCTTCCACCAAGCCAGGCTCTCTTATTTTGGCAAATGGATAGCAATCGACTGCAGAAACAAGCTTTTACCATACATGTGCCATGTAGCTGGTGGAAGAGACTCAGTCCTTCTGCTCCTTCCCTCCCTCCCAACCAGCCCCCACTTGGCACAGCTTCCAGGAGAGCAAGAAGTGACTACTGCCCACCGAGCCATGGTTTTCCAAATCAGGTTTCCGTCAGCCACTGATGAGGCCACGGGCAGTCAGACAGCCGGTGGCAAACCCCGCACCCCTCGCTGTGACCCGCTTCCGCCTCCCTAATAACAGGTCCATTTTGTTTTCCAAAGGGATGGTGCGGCTTCTCTGAGCTACCGCGTCCTGGACGGGCCTGAGAAAGTTCCCGTCGTGCACATCGATGAAAAAGGCTTCTTGGTGTCTGGGTCCATGATTGGGGCGTCCGTGGTTGAAGTGATCGCCCAGGAGCCTTTTGGGGCCAACCAGACCATCACCATTGCTGTAAAGGTAGGAGGGTGTAAAGCAGTAGCGCCGAGATGGCGTTTTTCCCTTTCAGTGTGAGAATGGATATGTTCACCTTCCAGTTGAGAAATTAGATGCAGGGATTTGTTTAAGAAGAATTCAAGGGCAGAGGCCCTAGATAAAAAGCTACAGCTTCTTCGGGCCATCAGAATCGGAGCTCCTTGGAGATATTTTTTCCAACTGCCTCATTTTCATAGATGCAGAAACTGAGGCCCAGTGAGGTCTGTGATTTGTCCAAGGCCACAAAGCAGGGATCAGATCCCCAGTGTCCATTGTGCCTGACTGTGGACCCCATGATGGCTGATGGCTGGGTGCTTACTGCCCACCAGCTGGTGCCCGGAATAAGGTGTTCTCGAGAGCACTGAGTCCCTTACGCACAAAAGCTCTTTTAACATGCCCACCGATGTCCACAGAGGATTTATGCCTGATTGCCAAAAGGTGGGAGCCACCCACATGCCCATCCACAGGTGAATGGATAAACACCGTGGGGGCCATATATCTATGTGATGCAACATTATTCATTCATAAAAAGGAATGTCATTCTAATCCATGCAACGGCATGGATGAACCTTGAAGACACTGTGATGAATCAAATAAGTCAGAAACGAGGAGAAATGTGGTATCATTCCACTTATGTGAAATTTGTGGAATAAGCAAATTCGTAGAAGAAGAAAGTAGTGTAGAGGTTACCAGGGCTAGAGGAGGGCGGATGGGAAGTGACTGCCCGGTGGGTACAGTGTTTCTGTTTGGGTGATGGAAAAGTCTGTGTAATTAATTTGATGGTAGGACAACATTGCAAATATAGTTTATTCCACTGCATGGTACATTTAAAAATGGTTGAAATGGGATAAGAAATAGTTATCTATTGCTGCAAAAAAAAAATGATAAAAGAATCTCATTTAATCCTCATGACAACTTTGGGAATTAGGGGGTGTTTTGCTCATTTTATAGGCAAGGAAGCAACAGCGAGACTCCGAGTAGAAGTGACTTGCCCAAGGTCACGCCGTAATTAAACGTCAGGGTCCGGATTCTCACCCAAGTCTGCCTGGCATGAATCCGTGTCCTCCCCTGCATGGCACGATGTGTGCCTGGCCCTCTGCCATCTGTGTTCTTGGGTTGTGGAGGCTTTCTCCTGGAGTATGAGCCACTCCTGGAGGGAACATTGGGTGTCACTGGATCAGGTCCTGGGGTTAATCCTGGAACAGAATTTTTCTTTCCGTATCTCATCGTAGCCACTTTCTGAATCTTTAATGTGGCAGAGAAAATACGTGACCACCTTAGCTTTTAGACTTTGCCCGGGTCCCAGGCCAATGTCCTCAATGAATGCTTTCCTCTTCCAAGACAGGTGTCTGCAGGGAGCCATAACCTGCCCCCCCACCGTGTTCTCGAGTAAATGAACACAATTGACAGCTCACCCTGTTTCAACAAATACTCATTGAGTGCCAGCTGTGTACCAGACACTGGGCCACTGAAATTTGTCATAGAAATCTGACTTCAGGGGGACTAGCTCTTTGTCAGTGATAACTTTTACCTAGAATCAGGGTCCCAGCTGCTTATAGAGGGCGGGTCCCTGGGACCCGGGAGTCCACCACCTCCATCCATCCTCCCCATCATTCTCCTTCCCCGGGAACCACTGTAGGCTTGCCACGGCCCCCCAGGGATGTCTTAGCTGCATTCCTTTTGTTCCTAGTTTAAATGCCCAAAGAGCCCGGGCCTTTAAAGAAACTGAATGTTTGTAGCATGGGGGATTCTTTTGCAACACGAATAATGATCTTCTGATTTTCCAGAGCTGGGGAGTTTGGCTCTCACGTGTCGGGATTTCTTTCAGTGGGGCTGCCCCCACTGTGTTGGTTGGTGGAGGAGGGGGCTTGTCATTGGTTGGGGCCCCCTGGAGAGTGAGGCTTGGCCTCTCCTCTTTCCATGACCCCAACGTGAGTCCAGCCCCCAGACCCTTCTGAGATCGGGGCCTGTTGGGGACAAGAGGCTCCTCTTGCGAGAGGTGGATTTCTGGGCACGGAGTTGTCATGTGCCTGATCATTTCCCTCCAGGTATCTCCGGTTTCCTACCTGAGGCTTTCCATGAGCCCTGTCCTGCGTGCCCAGGATAGGGAGGCTCTGGCTGCCCTGCCTCTGGGAATGACTGTGACCTTCACCGTGTACTTCCACGATAGCTCCGGAGATGTCTTCCACGCTCACAATTCAGTCCTCAACTTTGCAACAAACAGGTAAAGTGTGGGTGGTATTGCCTTTCCCAGCAAAGCCGAAAAGGCTGTGGGGCCCATGCAGGATGCACCATGAACGCACGGCTTGAACAAGGGGATGTTCATGGAGCACCTGCTGTGTGTTGGCCCTTCCACGTGATGTCTTGTTGGCTCCTCACAGTATCCCATTTGTGAAGGCTCAGAGATGGTAAGCCACCTGCTCAGAACCACACAGCCAGAAAGTGGGGTTAAAGTCCCAGGTCCCATCTGGCTCCCAAGTATGCTTCTCTTTGACTGGCTCTTTCGTAATACAACTGCAGCTTCGGTCCTGATGTGAGGAAGGAGGGGCTAGCCTCCAGCATGAGAAAGAGGGTCCTGGCTTCAGCCCAGCCCTGTGGCACCTTCTGAGTTTCTGCCTTAACAGTGGTTCTCAAAGCATGGTCCCGGAACAGCAGTACCTACATCCCCTGAGAACTGATTAGAAAGGCATATTCTTAGGGCCTGGAGACCTGTGTTGTAACAACCCGTCCAGCTGATTCTGACACCCACTAGGGTTGGAGGACCCCTGATCTAGAGGGTTTGGAGGAAGGGGCTCCAGGAAGCACTTCTCTGGGAGGGCAGAAGACTGTGTCCGGGCGCTGGTGACTCATAGGCTTCCCAGAGGGCCTGCAGCAAGTGTGGTCCCCCTGCTGCTGACCCCACCACGACCAGGGATTAGGGGTGTCACATTGCGGAGAGAAGCAGGGTTTGGAGTTTGACCTAGTTACGTCCCAGCTCTGCCCTTTATCGGACCTGTAAGCCTGGGCAAAGCAGGTCCCCTTTCTAAGTGTCTGTCCCCATGGGGAACATGGCCTAGTCCCCAGGGCCTGAGGACACACTGTTGTCAGTGCCATGCCACCACCCCACCTCACCTGAAACTCAAATCAGGTCCAGGTAGCACAGGTACTGCCATTATGCCCATTTTACAGATGAGGAATGGGTAGAGAGAGGCTGCATTGCTTGTTCACTGCCACCCAGGACAGGACAGGCTGCCCACGGACCAGTACCCAATGCCACCTGCTGGAATGTACCAGCTGCCTGTTGGGAAAGAGACCCCAAAGCACATCACAGACCCCTTTCCTCCCTGGGCCTCGGCTTGCCCTTCTGGAATATGGGGGCGACTGTGCCAGCGGTTCCACCGAGGAGCGTGGGGTCTGTCCAGAGGATGATGAGAGAGGAGGTCGTGTGTGCCTGTGGTGGCCCCGCACCTGTCGCCGCTGCTTGGTCAGCATGAGGGAGAGGGACGCTTGGGCTCCAGCCAGCGAGGGCTTCACTCAGCAGAGCCCCCGCTGGTGTTTCTGCCTCTGGGGCTGGGGGCTGCTTCCCCCAGCCTGAGCGCCCTCCTCTGTCCTGTACCCAGAGACGACTTTGTGCAGATCGGAAAGGGCGCCGTCAACAACACCTGCGTGGTCCGCGCCGTCAGCGTCGGCCTGACACTGCTCAGCGTGTGGGACGCGGAGCATGTGGGCCTCGCCGACTTCGTCCCGCTGCCCGTCCTGCAGGCCATCTCGCCGCCACTGTCCGGAGCCGTGGTGGTGGGGGATGTCCTCTGTTTGTCCACTGTCCTGATGAGCCTAGAAGGTAAGAGAGACACTGACCCAGGGATGCCTTCCGAGGCACCAACCCTTCCAAAGATGGGAGAGGGCTCCCTGGTGAGGGAATTGGCATCCATCCTTTGCTTGCCATGGGAGGTAGTCAGCTCCCCATCACGGGAGGTATGCAAGTAGAACCTAGAGGATGCTATGGAACAGGGGTTGGCAGTTACTCCCTCAGGCCAAATCCAGCTTGCACCAGATTTTGCCCATAAAGCCTTATTGCACACAGCCACCCCCATTCTTTGGGATATGGTTGAGGGTTGTTTTCATGCTGCACGGCAGGGTTGAACAGTAGCAATCAAGACCCTGCAGCCTGTAAAGCCTCAGATATTTACTCTCTGGCCCTTTTCAGAAAAAAGTTTGCCAATGTCTACTGTAGAACAGCACTGTGCAGGAGAATTTCCAACTCTTGTGGAAATGTATGGATCTACAATTTCTGATATGGTAGCCACTGCCTATTGAGCGCTTGAAATGTAGCTCATGTAACTGAGGAGCTGAATTTTTAATTCTTTTGAATTTGGATTCATTTAGTGGCTTGGGGCTGGCATATCGAACAGCATACCTCTAGAAGGACATGTAAGCAAGGTATAATTCTTTGGTTTGTTCAGTGGTTTCTGAATTTGTCATTCCCCTACTGCCTGCACGGTTTTTCTATATCCATGTCCTGGATGAACAATTATTTACTTAATTTTTTTTTTCAAATTGGCTACTCCCCTTTTTTTTAACCTAATTAAATTCATTTTAAAGGGAAATTAAACACTTCCCTTAAAGAGAAACAAGCATAATTTGCCATGAATAGAGGATGGCCATTGAGTTTGCATTGTATTTATTATACACCGTAATTAACTTTTAACTAGGAGGTGTTGTCTAATGACAGTGCCGAGCCTGATGCCGGCTTTCTGTTTGTGCAGAAGGGGTAGCAGGCGGGATTCTGTGGTGGTGGGAACACGAGTGGGGAGGGCACAGGGTGAGTACCCAGGTCAGCCCAGGGTCAAACCCCATGCCAGGATGACCAGGAGATGCCCAAGCAGGGAAGCGAAGCGTTGGTAGGTGGGAGAAGGAATGGGGCACTGTTTTAAGCAGGAGCCACAGCTGTGCACAGAAGCTGCGAGCGGTAGGAGCATGGCCAGAGCAAGGAGGCAGGCTGGGCAGCTGCCTGATCCGAAAGGGTCAGCCGTTGCTGGCCAGGGACCTCAAATCGGGTCCTCAGGGTAATGAGTGAGTTCCTGTGGGCAGCAGGTAGGGGACAGGGGGCAGCAGGGAGGCTGGCACGGGTAGCCAGGCCAGATGAGGTCTGCCCAGAGTGTCCAGACTTGGGGAAATGGAAAGACGGGTGATGTTCAGGTTTTCTCTTCAGGCCTCTCGGGAACCTGGAGCTCCTCAGCCAGCAGCATCCTCCACGTGGACCCCAAGACAGGCGTGGCCGTGGCCCGGGACACGGGTTCCGTGACCGTGTACTACGAGGTGGCTGGGCACCTGAGAACCTACAAGGAGGTGGGGCTCGGGGAAGCCAGGGGCACACCTGGCTCAGAGACCTGCGGGCACGGCTGACCCTTTCCCCGAAACCCTCAGCGTTTGATCCTGAACAGTTAGTTCCCTTTTGCTTAAGAAAGAAATCCCACCACCTGGCATCCTCAGAAGCAGGGTCAGGGCCTGGTCTCTACCACCCACCAACGCAGAGATTGGGACAGGTTCCCCCCCTTTAGCGGGGCTCTGTCCCCCCACGTTCAAGCTGGCGTGTTGCTGAGCGGGCTTGTAGGGGTGATTCCAGCTCCCGCACGCCCAGGTCTCGCAGCTGAACCCGGAGTCGTGGGAGCCCCCGGGGTGGGCCTGGGGTCTGGCATCAGCAGCCAAGTTAAACGTTCTCCAGCAAGTCACCCTTTGAGTCTTTCTGGAGGCGAGCAAAAACCCTTCTCGCTTCTCTCTTTATCTCCAGCCATGAATGAATCAATGAGGGAAGTCTGGCTGAGTGCCAGATGCATCTCATTTTTAGAGCCAGCGTGTGTTTTATCGAATCCAGCAGTTTAACCTCATAGCTTGCATATTTAGTGTTGCGACTCTGCGGTTTGGGCAAGCTGGCTGAAGACAGAGGCCCCTCGTGACTGATAAAGCTGTGCTCTCCCGAGGGGGCTTCACGCCTCCACAGCAGCGGCTGAGGGGTCTGGAGGAAGGATCTGGGGAGAAGGCCCTGACAGAGGAAGTAGCAAGGGCAGAGCCAGTGGGGTTGGGGTGGGGGAGGAGCGGGGGAGCCAAGGCTGGCTTTGTGATCAGCTCTCGAAGCGGTTTGCCCTCCCGGTGGTTTGGTGCAGTGGTTAGGGGTGTGGGCTCTGAGCTGGGCTCCCTGGGTTCAAATCCCAGCTCTGCCACTGTGAGAAGCTTTGTGATCTCAAGCAGGTTATCATAGATAGGTCTCTGTGCCTTGGTTTTCTTGCCTGCAAAATGGGGACAGTGTTGCTGTGAAGACAAAATGAGTTAATATGTGTGCAGCTTATAACCTAGAATGGAAGTAACACTTAGCAAGTTCATAGTTATTAGCAGCTACTGTTACAGTTCCAGGATAAGGAGAGGAGAGCTTACCCCAGAGACGGCAGGGAGGCATCAGAGGTGTCTCTTAAGGAGAGAGTGATATAATCAGAGGTGTATCTTGGAAAGATCACCCAGAGGCTGGTGCAATATAAAAGCTAGAAACAGAGGGAGTAGCTATGGGTAACCAGCCGGTCGACTGAGGATGGGCCCTCTGCTAGACCTGTGGTGGGGGGTGGACACCAAGGGGTGGGAGGTTCGGGAGAGATGCAGGAGGGAGGGTCGTGAGCCTGGTGACTGTTTGGTAGTGAGAGTTGAAAGAGAAGGAGGAGGACCGTGGTGATTCCCAGGGTCTGGCTTCAATGACAAGGTCGATGGTGATTCTCTGTGCTGGGAGGGGAAGCCAGAAGGCAGGGGCCCCTCGGGAGCGGTTTGGGACATGGTGAGTTTGAAACAGTTGTAGCTTCTCCGGACAAAGCCAGTTGGGACACAGCCGGGTGTGCATGTCTGTAGCCGGGTGGAAGACCAGAAATGGGATTGGAGTTTCCAGTGTAGAGATGGTTCTAGAAGACATGAGAGGAGACACACAGGGTGTATACTGAGCAAGAGGAGAGATGGGGATAAGGCCTAGGGCATCTCTCAAAGATGTGGAGGAGGAAGAGGATTCAGGGAGAGGACTGCAAAATGGCAGTCAGGGTAGAAAGAGGAAATGGGAGCTAATGGAGAATGGAGGCCAGGCCTGGGGCAGTAAGCAGCGGTCAACCCTGCAGGGGACAGCGGTGCCCATCGAGAGGAGGGGTGGTCTGTTGGCAGCAGCAGGTCCCCATGGGCCTGGAGGCCCACAGCTGCCACCCCTCTGCTCTGGAAGCATTTTAGGCCTGTCTTGGCACACCAGCGGCTGTGTTAGGCAGGGTACTGCAAGTCCTGCGGGGGCTTCGGAGAGGGGTAAGACCCCGTCCCTACTCCCAAGGAGTTCACCTTCTGGTAGAAATCAGACCCAGGTGTGGGAAACCTGTGGGCATGGTGGCCCGGCTGGAAGGCAGTGGTCTTGGAGCTGGGCCCAAAGGACAGACAAGTCTTCACTCTGCAGCAGAGGGCAGAAGGGGGATCCCAGGCAATGCTCTGACTCCCTCAGGCACGCATGCAGCTGAGTGTGTTTGGGTGAGCTGGTTGTAGCACAGGCCAAGGGGAACAGAGACACTGGAGAAGGCTGGATTCTAGAGAGCCTTCTCCACCTGTACTATACACATCTGCATTCTGGTCAGGTTGATTTATTTTGAGTAAATGACAATTAAGTCGTTTGCTCTCCTTGCCAAAGATTAATTAACCAAATTCACAAATATAAAAGCCTGGCTGCTAGAGGTGCCAAAATGCACAAAATCCACAGCCCACCACAGACAGGTGAGCACATTCAGGACTGTGGCTTGGCTTCCCCCATCTGCTTGTTGCAAGAAGCAGCTTTGTCAGTAGGAAAATCCTAGGCTGTGATGTCTGACCAGGCTGGATTCTAATCCCAACTCTGGCCACGTTTCAGCAAGTCACTTGAGCCTTGAGCCTCAGTTTTGTCACCTGTGAAATGGGCAATGCCTGCATCACAGGCTGCAGCATGAGATCACGCAGCTGCTCAGCATACAGTCGGCCCTCAAGGAGGTGGCTTGGCTTCCTTCGCAGATAACAATCGGCGTCCCTCAGAGAATAGTGGCCCGCCATGTCCGCACCATCCAACCCAGCTTCCAGGAGGTTACAGCCTCCAAAGTGATCATAGCCGTGGGAGACAGAAATTCTAACCTGAGAGGTGAGAAGTGGGTGTGGGCCAGGGTAGAGGACTCGGGCCACTGGGGAGAGGACGCGGGAAGTGGTTTCTTGTGCCTGTCTGGTGGGCTTTTGTCCCCTTGTCTTGCTCAAAATCAAACCAGCTCCAAAGAGCATTTAACTGTAGCTCCTCAGCTCCATCAAGCTTTTTAGAAATTCGAGTCTGCATCAAGTCAAAGCAGTGAATAGTCTTCATAAAAGAACCCGGTGCTCCAACATTGCCCATTTCTGAACTGGTAATGCTATTTCAGCCCTGGGGCACACTAGAGGGAAAAAAAGCTACCATTTGCCACCATTAATCCGAGAAACTAATGACTCCGCCGCACCCATCACTGATTTAGATTTTTATAATGACCTTTCCTAAGTCATGCATAGAGTATTTCAACCCTGTCCCTTGCCCATGACCGCCCCAGACAGCAGCTGCCAGAAATGAATAAGCCAACATGGGCTGCTTTTTTATAAAATAAAATAAAAACCACTTAACTGGTAAAACTAAATACCACTGTTCTTATTCTGATTAACGAGGCAACTTTATGACATCATGGAAATCTCTTTTTTCCGGACCTTGGTACAAGCGCACAATTCGAGGCTGTGGCCGAAATGATAGTATATTACTGGCTAACTGTTGCCCTCCTAATGTCCAGAATAAATTGCCCATTTTCCCCCTGCTGACAGGAGCCTAAGACATGCATTAGCAGTCTGGCCCGTTTGCCGAGTCCCTGAATGCAAGCTCCAGAACAAACGCTGCCATGATGTGAAATGCTCTTCATCTCCGAATGACCTGCCCCCGCACCCCCCGCATCATTTATCCTCAGCTTTCAGAGACCGCGGCACCATTATCAGGCTCTCGGTGGCCCCCAGACCCTGCAGGCAAGGGATGTGGGGTGCTGGCGGCTTCCTTAGTCGGTCCCGCTCTAGTTCCCTCGTTCTGGGATGAGGACAACAGACGTCCAGGCCTGAGGCGGGCTTAGGTGTGGCCACAGGCCCGTCTACTTGCCTCTCACCCCTGCCCTTCTCCGTAGGTGAGTGCTCTCCCGCCCAGGTGGAAGCCATCGAGAACTTGCATCCAGAATCTCTCATCAGCTGCCAGCTCCAGTTCAAGCAAGATGTCTTTGATTTCCCAGCCCGTGACATTTTCACTGCAGAGCCCGGGTTTGATGCTACTCTGGGTAAATATGCACTCACATGGTAGCTGGGCTTCCTGGGAATCTCAGGTCTTCAGTACATTGACTCCCGACGGCCATCTGACACGCTGGGCAGAGGAGTTCAGAAGCTCAGCTTGGAAACGGGTTACTGGCCCTTGCCTCTGTGACTCTGCGTGGCCTCCAGGAGGGGCTGGTGTCCCTGGGCTGGATGTGGCCATTCTCAGCAGCCACCTTTATCTAGCAGAGAGGGCACGCATTTTAGAACCAGAAAACCTGTTCTGCTCTTCCCCAGCTCAGAGTCTGCAGATGTGGACACTGCTTCCCCATAAGTCTCCTTATCTGCTGAAATGGGGATGGTAGGGCCTTGCTCTGCCCACATGATAGGGCTCTGGTGAGAAGCAAGGGAGGGAATGGATCGTGTCCTTATGAACAACTCAAGGGTTCAACTCAACTCACGCATGCTGGAGCCTGCCTGCTCGGTTCCCCCACTGAGCATTCCCTCCTTGCTCTGAGGACTGGGTGCCCCATCTTAGGGCACTGCGAGGATGCACTAAGCCAACCCCTGTGAAGCACTTAGCACAAAGCCTGGCACACAGCGAGGCCTCCGGGGCAGCCGCCAGCATTATCGTGCCAATGGCCACCACTGTTGGTCAGTATTCTCAGTTCTTCTGAAGGACCTGCTCTAGGAATATTCAGCCCAGTCTTTACTGGGAGAAGTTGGCCAAGGAGGATACCAGCTCATCAGCCCAGTAGGCAGTTGAGGTCAGGTCCCACCTTGCAGAAAGCCTGGGATGGAGACCCTCCTCTCCTTCTTACCCAACTCCTCTCCATCCCTATGACGGAAGCACCAAAGCCCATTCAGCCCAGGCTGCTGTCGTGTGGGTGCGTGTGCTGGGTGCCTGCTCAGGGCTGTGGGTGTTGAAGTGCTTTGTCCAGTGGCAGGCACAGAACAGGCAGTAAGTCCTGTTGTCCTGTTTAATCCTGGACACTGGCCCGTGAGGGAGGCAACTTTACATCCCTGCTTTTCTAAGAAAAACTGAGTGCCAGTTGGAAAGTCTACTTGCCTGGGTTCCCTTAGCTGGCATGAGCACAGAGGGACTCTAACTCAGCAGCCAGGCATTAGCTGTAGGGAGCTTTCCAAGGCTGTGCTCAGCTGTGTTCATCCAACTCATATTTATCCACTCTGGGTCCAGCAGGGTGGCTGCAAACAGGAACCAGAACCATCATAGCTCAGGCCTTCATGGAACTTCCTGCCTGTCTGGTACCATAGCCCAAACCAGCAACTGTACCTGGCTTGGCCTGCAGCATGGTGTTGGGTCATGCTGTCTGCCAAACTCCTGTTCACCCTCATTCTGGGCCGGGCTGGCTGGGTACTGAGCTGCAGAACTGAGCCAGGCGTGGTTCCTTCTCCAGGGAGCATCCTTCGAACAGGGATAGAGTAAAGAGATGACCCAAGAGAGCAAGAAGGAGGCAGTGGTCCCAGAGAAGGGCATCAAACTGGGTGGGGGGTATGGAAGAGGGACTCCCAAGGAGGCTTTCTGGAGGAGATGACACCTCACTGGGGCTGTGGAGGATGAATAGGAGTTCCCCAGTTAGAGAAGCAGGAAGAAGGAATAGTATCTATGCACGGTGGGAGAGGTGACAAGGTGGGAAACCCTTGTCTCTGCAGGCCAGTACCTGTGCTCTGTCATGATGCACAGACTGACAGACAAACAGCTGAAGCACCTCAGCACGAAGAAGACAGCACTGGTGGTTAGTGCCTCCATCGCCAGCAGCCACTACTCAGGAGAGCAAGTTGGGGCTGAGGTGCCCTTTAGCCCAGGGCTCTATGCTGACCAAGCTGAAATCCTCTTGAGCAACCACTACACCAGCTCCGAGGTCAAGGTCTTTGGCGCCACGGAGATTCTGGAGAACCTGGAGGTGAGTGGTGTCCACCTGAATTCAGGTGAGGCACGGGGGCCAGGGGACACTCAAGGGCCCTGGAGGAAGGGGGAACTGGGCATCCTGGACCAGCTCGTCCCACCGCCACATGGGCACACATGGTGACAAGGGGCAGTAACGAGAAGCTCTAACCCCTAACCCACCGCTCCCTTGCTGGGCACCTGGGGCCCAGGCTCAGCCTCTCTCTCCCCTTCTGCCAAACACATGGGTTGGGTGAGCCATCTCTGAGGTCCCTGGGAGGCTGGCACAGCTGGAAAAGATCCGGCAGGATGAAGGGGAGTTTCCTGGCACATTTGCTTGCCCCCTCTCCTATCTCGTTGCAGCGAAGGGAACTAAATTCTCTCCAAGAAAGCCAAGAAATGAATTAGTGGTTGATGACAGGGAACCAGCCCAGTATGGGGCTTCTAGAGCTCAGCTCATTAACAGAACTCTAGGCTGCTCCCTTGAGATTTGTTGTTTGGTGATATTTCATGTTGGTTTAACTTATTTTTTTTTTTTAATAGTATTTTATGAGACTTCAACGATATTGATTTATACTTTCCTTTAAAAACACCATGGATATAGACAGTGTGTTTCCTGTCTCTGGGAACTGCCCACTCTTTAGACATGTCCATGTATCTTCATGCTTCTAGGAAGTGACCCCCAGGCAGGGGATCCCCCCCACCCCAGGCGGAGGTGGGGGCATTTCCCGAGTTGGGCTGTAGAGGGGCGCTCCTAGCCGGGCCTCCTGCGGCTGTCCCCTCCCTGCAGCACTGCCGTTTCTCCTAGGTGAGGTCCGGGTCCCCTGCTGTGCTGGCCTTCGTGAAAGAGAAGTCTTCGGGGCTGCCCAGCTTTATCACGTACACGGTCGGCATCTCCGACCCCGCAGCTGGCAGCCGGGGGCCTCTGACCACTGCGCTGACCTTCTCCAGCCCCACGACCAACCAGGCCCTCTCCATCCCGGTCACCGTGGCCTTCGTGGGGGATCGCCACAGGCCTGGTCCCCGTGAGTCGTGGCGAGGGGCGGGTGGGGCGGTCCCGACGTGAGACCCAGGGTGAGGGTGCCGGAGGAGTTGGAAATACAGACTGTCCCTCGAAGGAAATCCCTCTACCCAGCCAGTCATCGGGCTTTGCTCGCCCTCCTTCCCACGGGACCAGACGCCTCAGAAGGTCAAACACAGAATTGCCTCGGCAATCCCCCTCCCAGCTATATGCTCCAAAGAAATGAAAGACGGGGCTCATGCAGGCACCTGTACATCAAAGTTTGGCATTATTCCTAGTAGCCAAAAGGCAGAAGCAGCCCCGGGTTCCTCGACAGATGAATGAATAAATACAATGTGGTATATCCGTTCGGCCATAAAAAGGAATGGAGTTCTGATCCCTGCACCTGGCCACAGACAGGGTTGGGGGGTTGGGGTGAAGTTGGGGAGTGGGGGATACAGTAGGAAGCCAGGGGCGAGCCCAGCCCCGAGGTGGGGTCCCTGGAGTGGGATAGGCTGAGCTCCCCTCAACCACGATGTGATCCCATCCCGGACGCCATAGTCCTCTGAGCTCCGCTTTTGTGGCTCTGGCTGATGACTTGGCCAGTTCAAAGCTTCCTTGCCTTTCTGAGCAGGTCACCCACACTCTCCAAGCCTAGAAACTAACCTTTCTGCTGAAAGTCTGGCCCTTCCAAAGAAGAGCATTTCCTTGAAGGAAGCAGGGACTCGGGCAGCCCCACAGGGACTGCCAGATGCTGGCCTGGACCTCAAGCAGGTCATCTCACTGTTCCCAGGGCTAAGATGGGCCAAGCACCACTGTCCCAGGGCCACGGGGCTGGAGTGGCCCCTGTAGGCCTGCAGTACTGCCCGGGCATGACTGCCAACTGCTTTGGTGACTCCTCTCCGTTGAATTGCAGATGGAGCCAGCCTCTTTCAGCATTTTCTGGATTCCTACCAAGTCATCTTCTTCACTCTCTTTGCCTTGCTGGCCGGGACCGCTGTCATGATCATAGGTGAGGCAGGTCATGCCGTGTGCCCCCCACACCCAGTGTGCTGCCCCTGCACCCACCCGCTCTAAGCAGCCCCACTGTCTTGCAGCCTACCACACAGTCTGCACACCCCGAGAGCTCGCGGCCCACCCAGCCTTCTCACCCAGAGCCAGCCCCCGGCACAGCCCCAACTGTGAGTAATCTCCCTGCAGGCACAGCCAGGAAGAGCTGGGGCTAGAGAAGACTAGACTGGTGGGCAGAGGCGGGGATCTGGGGTCTGAACCCCAAGTCTCAGGAGGGCTAGTCTCTGGGTAAAAGAGTAACTGGGGTCTGAGGCCTCAAGGACAGACCTGGGAACTAGTGACAGGGTACAGTGAGGGTCTCAGATCCCAGGCCTAGGTAAGGAAGAGCTTAACCCCAGACAGAGCTGTGCAGGTTGAAGGGGTTGGTAGTGAGCTCCATTTCTGCAGGAGTGCAAGCTGGGACTAGATTCCCACTTGCTGGTGCTGCTGCACAGGAGACCTCAGCACCCCTGGGGTTAGACTGGCTGACTCAGAAAGGGCAATTCTGGTCAGCCATGGTGAGGGAGTTCCCTGATGGAGAAGAATGACAAAGCCTGTTTCCTTCAACTGTCTCATTGTCTCAGTGGCCTCAGAGGTCTGGTGACCCTGCACAACTCCAGGGGCACCTCTCTCTGTGAATGGTATCCCCTGAAACTGTGCAGTGCCCAGCTTGAGAAACTGCACACAGCAGCCTTTTATATCTCCTGATATATCTCCTGCAAGGGTTCTCTCCCCTCAACAAAGAATTCCTGAGGCAGTGCCTGTGGACCCTTTGAGGCCATGGACAGGCTTCAGGGGGTTGTGAGGTTTTTGAAAGAGGATGGAGTTAGGGTGTAGATGCATTTTCCTGGGTAATAAGATTCCTGCATTCATCCTGGGCCCTCACCCACAGCCTTCCTCCAGGCTGCATCTCATGTCTATGAAACAACGCCTAGGGAAAGCCGTGGAATGTCACCAGCTCATTTTCCTTGCAACTCTGATCTTTTACTCAGCTGTTCTGGCAGCAGTTTTTCACCCTTTCTCACCCACAGCAGAGTCCTGCATTGTCTCCCAAACACTCCATGCCTTCCCGCATATCATGGAATCTCTGGGTGTGTCTTAAATAAGATGCTGTTCCCTCCCTGATGCTTTTCCCTCCTGGATGCTCTTCCCTCCCTGATGCTTTTCCCTCCCAGATGCTGTTCCCTCCCTGATGCTTTTCCCTCCTGGATGCTGTTCCCTCCCTGATGCTTTTCCCTCCCGGATGCTGTTCCCTCCCTGATGCTTTTCCCTCCCGGATGCTGTTCCCTCCCTGATGCTTTTCCCTCCCGGATGCTGTTCCCTCCCGGATGCTGTTCCCTCCCTGATGCTTTTCCCTCATGGTTGCTGTTCCCTCCCTGATGCTTTTCCCTCCTGGATGCTGTTCCCTCCCAGGTTCTGTCCCTCCCAGATCCTCTTCCCTCCTGGGTACTGTTCCCTCCCTGGTGCTGTTCTCTCCTGAATCCTGTTCCCTCCCTCTTCATCAGCTGAGAACAGAGAGGCATCTTCCTTGTGTTCCCCCATGGACAGACACTGCCACACAGTCCCGAGATCTACAGTTTATCCTCCCCCACCAGGCTGTGGGCTCCTTGACGTCAGGGGCCACGTCTAGACATCCGGCAATCACTCCTTCCATATTGGGGCCATAAGCTCAGCAAACCCCTTATGGTTTTGCTCTCCTGGCCCAGCGAGGCCTGGGGCACCATTAGGAAAGCATCCTCAACTTATAGGAGACACTTCATAGACAGACGTTTCAATGTGGGCACTGAAGACTGTGTGAGGAAGGAGGGGAGCTCGCTCTGCTTTTTTGGTCACTTCATCTCTTTCCACTCTAGATTTTGCTGCCTCATCATCAGCATCCTTCAACGCACTGCCTCCAGGCCGCCAAGCCAGCCCTCCCACGGGGCTGTGGAGCCCAGCTTACGCCTCCCATTAGCCAGCCGAGGGGAGCCAGGTGCTCACAGGCTGGCATCTCGGGGACCACCACCTCCACCTGTGCACCTTCAATGACAGTGACATGCCTGCTTTGCTCGTATGGGAGCGAGCCCTTCGTGCCCCCAGGCCCGGCTCCTCACTGGTCAGCCTGCTGCCTCTTTTGATGGCCCAGTAATTTAGATTGTGCTCATTAGCTTATTCTTATGTGTAGGACTTTTAAGGTTTTTGTTTTGTTTTGTTTCTTACTTTTTTTTTTTTTTGGTTTTTACTTTAGACTCTTGCAAAGCTAAGACTTTTGGCTCATTCCTCTACACATGGTTGTCTAGGGTTTTGGGACCATCTACATGGTGTTTTTATTTTCCTTGAGTTGCTAAAATCACCCCCTTCTTAAGGCTTTGAGCAGTTACAGGCTCTGTTTAAAGGCCATCTGTGCTGATGTTATGGTAGTGTTCTCAGGGAAAGGGTTTTCTTACCTTTTTTTGGAGGGGAGGGCTTTTTCCTCGGTAACAACTTACTTTTCCCCTAGTCTGGCTGTTGCCAGGACATTGGGGGAGCAGCAGGCATGAGTGTCCTGTGTCCTAGCTGACTCCTGCCCCTTCCCAGCCAGGCACTGCATAGGAAGTCTCAGGAAAGCACTGCCCGGGAAGCCTCCTTGATAGCTTAGCCTCATGGTGAGATGCCAAAAATACACATAAGCGTTAAGAATCAGGCTTTTCTCCTTCCTGTCTTCCGGGCCACTGTGAACAGACCATCGGTACTCGGTATTTCTTTGTTGTATGACCCATCGGATCATCTCGTGGACTTGGCTCCAGCTCACCCCCTCCCCGGCCCCTGTCGGGACAGCCTGAGTGGTGCTCTGTCAGGCTCTCCCTGTCCCGCCTTCTCGTCAGCACCTGGGCGTCCGGAATTGTCCTTGAGCTGGAGGAGGGGTACTTTGTGTCTGTTTTAAGAAGCCGTTGTGTGCCGTCTTGGCACAGAAATTAAGTGTTGATCCACCCCTCCCTCTTGTACCCCACCTGGAGAACCTCAGTACCCCTTGTCCCTTGTCCCTTGTGCCTCTGAGCCTCGCCCTGCCCTGTGTGAGCGACAGTTCGGCCATGCCCGTGCTCAGCTTACCAGGCCCCAGGCCCGTCCAGGCAGCTTCCCAGCAGGCCCCAGACCCCAGTCTGGGACCAGTGAATAGGGGGCCTGAGCAGGCCTCCAGGAAGCCGGGGAGAGGGGGCCACCATACTGCAAATTCCCCTCTCCTGGGCTCCTCCGATTGCAGCCCACCTGTGTTCATGGCAGAGGGGCTGCACTGCTCAGGAAATCCGGAGATTCACACCCCGGTTTGACTCTGAAGACAAAATGTGACTCCACTTCAGTCCTTTGGGACTGGGCTCTGATTTATTTTTCTAAAGCTGGAGAAAGGAAGAATTGTGCCTTGCATAGTACTTGAGCTCAAACTGACAACTTGGATGTATATATGAGCATTTGTACTTAGTTTATTTAATAAAGCACTATATAATTTCTTAAAATGAGTGGGATTGGGATTTCATGCAGACTGCCTGGAAGTTACCTGGACCCCAGAGACTCTGCCTGCCACTCTGTGGGTGGATTTGGGGTGCACATCTGCTCTTCTGCCCCTCAAGCCTTCTGCACCACCCCTGTGTCCGCTCACTGGCCACCAAGGCCTCCCCTACCCCGCCATGTAAGACCAGCAGGGCACCGGGGACAGGTGGCCCCGATGTCTTCGCACTTCCCTGTTGGAGGATGCACTGGCTTGTGATGTGCAATACACTTTGCAGGTGAAGGGCAGAGCCCCCCAAAGACTGCCCTCCCCTTGGACCCCAGCTGCTGATCCCCTGGGGTTCCTACCACCCCTCGGGTCCGATCACCCACTAAAACAACTCACAGGACTCAGGAGAGCACTGTACTGACAGATTATTATAACAAAACAGGGTACGAAGAAGAAGGCGCCAGAAGGAGCCGTGCATCACGGGTGGGGTCTGGAGAGGCCCCCCAGTGGGAAGCTTCTGGTATCCTCCCTCTGGGATGCATCTCCCTCCTACCAATCAAGGCATAGTACCAGCCAGGGATGCACACCCCAGCTTTGAGCATCAGGGTCCAGAGTTCTCATTGAGGTCTCAAGATGTAGACCCTTTTGCCAGAATCAGCGCCCAGGTAGTTGAATTCCATCTCCAGCCCCCCACCCCCACCCCTCCCCCTCCCCCACCAGAAGCAATTAGGTGTGGTCCTCCGTGAGTGCCAAAGGCGCTGCATCCCTCGGGAAACCTCAAGGCTGCAGAGGTTGCCTCCCGGGAGCCTGGACGAAGGCTAAGCCTCTTTTTGGAGGCCACATTCCTTGCTCCGCAGAGAACGAGGCAGCCTTGTCCTCGCTCATCCTTCTGTAGGGCACCTCTCCATTCTGCCAGCTCTTTCTCTTCTCAACGTGTCTGACTCTTCCTCCAAGAAAAAACTCCCCTTCCTTTCCCAGTTCCCTCTCCGTGTCAAGCAAAGCAAGCCGGCTTGCTTTCTCCCTGCCAGTCTAGCTTCAGCTCCCACCTTTCTCTGAAGCGGGTTCCCATCTCACAGGCCTCTGCAGCTCTGGACGGCAGCTGCTCCTGCCACCTCCAACTTCCCCGCCCTGCTGACAACTCGCCTCGCCCTCTGCCCCCTGCCCCCCCCGCCTCCGGCTCCCCAGCCTACCGTGTTCCCTGCCTCCTGGTACTGGGTGATTTTCAAGCACCCTGACCGCAGGCTCCAAGCATGTTGCTGCATGACACGGAGGCAGGGTCTCCGTGTCACAGTCGTGGGAACAGATGTTCAGAGAAACAGCAACCTGCCAAGGTCAGCCGGCTGGCAGAGGCGAATTGTCCCCCTGCCTCTGTCCCGCCTTCTTCCTTAGCATCTGAACCCCTGACTTTCCGCTGGACAGAGACCAGGCAGGATTAACACCACATTTCCCGGGTTCTCTTTCTGGTAAAGCCACTACGTGACTGCAGTTTTGAACACAACATAAGCTGTTTCACGCAGCTAATGAAAGGGTCTCTTAAGGGGAGACGTGTGCCACTCTTGTGTCCGCCCTCCCTCCCTCTGGCAGTCCTGGACCATCAGGGGCACTCGGCCTGGGTCATTGGTGGGGCCACAGAGGGGAGCCCGCTCTCTGACCCCTACAGAGCGTCCACACAAGCTCAGGGCAGCCTGCGCTGACAGCAGGGACAAGTAAACAATCTTACACAAGCTATTGCTATTTGGGGTCTTATGCACAATGCCAGGCTTCCCCAATGGCCTCCATGCCCCAGCATCCCATCCTCCAAGATCTGACCGCAGCACCCCCTACTTATAGCCCACTGAAGCCCCTACCTGCCCTTGGGCTGGCTGCAGCCCCTTCTTACCTGAGCAGCCTCACCCCCTCCACACCCCTCTTTGAACACACCCTGTAAACTGCAGTTTTCCAAACAGGCTCTGCCATCCTTACATTGCCTCCAGCCCTGCTCTTTGCCCCTAGGGCCTCTGTCTCCAGGGGACCCCAGAAGGAAGGGTGGAAAGGGAGGGAAGGGGACAGCATGGACGCCAGTGGCTTAGGGCAAGAGTGAACTTTAGATCTGGTAAATTTTTTTATGTGACCTGCCTGCATGGAGAGGCTAGATGCAGAAGCCACCATGGCTACCCTGTCTGGGAAAAGGGAAAGACGCAACTCACAAGGATTCTGTGGGGACCGAATGAGCTAATAGATGTCAAATGCTGTGTCTGCATATACGACGTAGCTGTCCTTGTTGTCATTGGAGAAATCTGTACCAAGGGCCCCCCATGGAGCCCAGATAAAGAGCATTTGCTTGCAGAGCCATAAGGTGGAGGAAACAGCAGATGCGTGGGAAGGAGGCTGCTCCCCAGCCCCGACACTGTGCTGCCATCATTTGACCCCCACTACCCTTCCCAGGCTGGAGCCTTCTTGAAATCCCTGACTCCTCTCTGTCTCCAGGACCTGGTATACAAGAAGACCTAGAAAATCTTCAACTGACATCACATACTCAGCACAGGGCTTCCCTGACACACAGCACCCAGGGCTCATCAGCATTACTCTCAGGCAGGTTCCCTCAGCAGCACTATATGGCTGCCAGCATCACATCCACACATGACAGTTTTCAGAAGAAGAGGCTGGGGAGATCAGTTCTCGCTGTCTCCTTCCAAGCTTTCCCAGAAGGCTCCTCCCTGGCCCATAACTGGTAAAGGCAATGGGGCAGTCATGTCCATGTACAGTGAGTGACCCTTCAGAGGGCTCAACTTCTTTCAGATAAAAATAGAATTTACCATCTGCCTGACTGGTATTCTCTCCGAAGGTGCTGGGGTTTTTCCCCTTCACTCAGATTGGATACTCCAGGCCTTCACAGGGACCCAGGTCAGCTTTCCTCTTGCCAGAGGTGACCATTACTTTAAAGCAAATGCATGTGCTGCCGGCAGCAGCCATCCCTCACCTGCAGCCAACTGCAACCAGTGTGCTGCATTTCCAAACACACAGCACCACTCAGCTTTCTGTTCCTAAACTAACCGAGTGCCTTTCACTCTCTAAAGGGTGCTAAAAAATGCTTTTAGCACCATTTAGCGCTAAAAATATAGTATTGCATATAGGTTTTTTTTTTTTCTCCAGAATTCCCAAGTTTGGCCAAATATTCGCTAACTAACTCTCTCTGGCACAACTTCAGGCAATCTGGAAATGTTACATCTCAGAGTTGGTACACCAGGCTAGGAGAGAGCCCAGAACTTAAGGCATATGGGCTGGGTAGCAAGGGTCACGTGTGGAGGGAAACACTGGGAGCTTAGCAATCAGGGGACCAGGAGTCCAGGCCCGCTTTGTCCTGAGGCTAGAAATAAATTATTTACCTCCCTGCAAAAGGATGCTCCAACCGTCTGAGCTGTCCACACCCAGAGCCGCTCCCAGTGTGAAGCAGATTAATATAAGTAACACATTTTCTCATCCATGTGGCTCTTTATCTCCTCCCACTAGAGGCAAAGTATATTTCTCTGTTCTGGTTAAAGTTGGGCTTGGTCGTGTGACTTGCTTTGGCTGATAGGATGTGGGTGGAAGCGACAGCAGCTCTGAGCCCAGGCTTACAGAGGCCCCTCAAGTTTGTGGCTCACCCTTCTGGGGCTTCTGTCCCTGACATAATCCTGAGGAAGTCCACGTAGCTGCTGGTAACACCAGGAGGGGGAAAGACACCTAAAAGGGACCTGAAACAAATCTGCCCAGCCCAGATCAACTGACCTGCAGAGCCATGCACGTGAGAGTAACAGCGGATTGTTCCAAGTCGCTGACCTTGGGGACTGTTTGTAAGGCAGTTACTGCAGCAATTGCTGACTGATATATTTAAGGCAGGTAGGTTTTCTGTCACTTTGTCTCGCCATCTGGATTGACATAGCTGGGCCCAAGGGGTCAGGGAAGTGGCCTCCTTTCTTCCCTATCCCAGGTTACAGGGCTGGAGCCTGTGCTTTTCTGGGCCCTTCTGTTGCTGCTCCCTCAGCCCATCCTGCTGGGACAGGGTTTTTTGGGTGTCCCTGGCCTCCAGGCTGGCAGAGACTGGAAGCCTGCCCAGTGCTTGGAACCCTGACCAGGCACTCAAGGAAGATCCGCCCAGGACAAAGGGCAGGCTCGTTGGGGCCCAGGAAGGATGGTTTGTTGAGTGAATAAAGGAATGAGTCCCCATGAAGGGATCTGTGAGTGTGTGTTTTCCTTCACCATGGGGGCTCTGGTTTCCTGGTAAACCCCAAGCCTCAGGCTGGTGGACGGAGACTGGTGGAGGCTGAAATTCTAAGTCCACTTCCATCGGGCAGGGAAGGCTGACTCAATCTTCCCCAAACCACTCCTTGTAGCAGCCTCCAAGCCACCTGCACCAGAGCTAAGCAAAGGCAGTGCAGCAGAGCCATCCGCCACGGCTCCCCCTTGCCTGCGTGGACTGCTGGAATAGACGTGGGGAGGGGAGAGGGTGAACGACAAAAGCAGTGGACACCTGCTGTTCTCACCTACTAGGCACAAGTTAAGCGTGTTACAATCACTGTTTCACTTATCCCTCACCCTAGCTCTCCTAGGAGGGAGGTACATGATTTAGCTGGGGAGACTGAGGCATTGCAAGGTTAAGCCACTCTCCCAGTGCCATGCAGCTGACAAGTGGCAGAACCAGGATTAAAATCCGGGCAGACGCTCAGTCTCTCTAAGTCCAACTCTGCAAGTGAAATCATTGCCCTCCCCCACTACGTAGGACATGACATCCAGGGGTGAAATTCTCCCTGGCAACGTGGGAGATGACTCCCAGGGATGAGTCCAGACCTAGCACTGTGGGATCAACATTTACATCCTGACCAAATGGGGGAAAAGAAGTATAATTAATAAAGTATGAGTGGCAGAGAGAGTTCAAATAGAGTCGAGAGGCTACTCTGGAGGTTGCTCTTATGCAAGCTTCAGTTAGACCTTGCTACCTATCATAACCTGCCCACCCCCAATCAGGACCATTCCAGCCAATCCTAAAGAACACCTAGGGCAATATATAAGATTCCACAAGGGTTCCATGCACTAGAGTAACTTTCTAGAACCCTACAATCTCCAGATGGGTCCCTGGTCCAGATGAGCCCTGACACCTAGCCCAGCCTCTCCAGAACATCAAATAGTTCCATCTCCCTACCCTATATCAGTGACAGATTCTTTCAATATCAAAAATTTGGAATTGCCACAGCCCAAACAACCCCAATGAGCAGTATGGAAAGATTAAAGGTGATGGTAGAGTTATACAGAGAAGATAAGACTTAACAAATGAATATGAATGCTGAAGCATTACACTGATATCTCTTTTAGTCTCCAGTATTTTAGAGTAGCTAGAAGTGAAAACCTAAAATTGTGAAATTGCAACCCATGTCAAAGTCTGAAATCTGTTCTCCAACTAATTGTGCTGCTGTGCTTTGAAGTGTATACCTTTTTTGTATATATGTCATTGTTCACAAAAAAAGAAGGCAAAAAAAGTCAATTGTGATGATAAAAAAAGTATTTAAGCCCTCTAGCCTCCTACATCTGGAACAGCTAGAAGGAAAAGTCTGAGATGATGGTGCAGTAGCCCATGACAAACTCTGGGATCTGTCCTGTAAGTACTTGTTGAGGAGTGCATTGGAAACTATAGCTTTTTTATTTCTTTGCTTTGTATATATGTTATACTATACAATAGAAATAGTTAAAAAAATATATATATATATCCAGGCAGATGGGCTTCAGATTTTGCCTTCTATACCATCCTGCTTTGCCTACCCGGGAGGGGCGGCCGAGGGAGCCCCCCAGGAGATGAGAGAAGGACGTGCGGGCAGAGGCCCCGGCTCCACAGCCACTTCCCTCAGGGCGGCTCAGCTTCGGTCTGTGCAATGGATTCTTCTACTTTTCATATGAAAAAAATTACATAGATTATTTTGAACCTCTTATGCCTACCACTCAGGATGGGCGATCAATAGCATGGCCTCACAGGCTTCCAGTTTGTTTTCCGGTTGTTGTTGTAGTTTAAAAAAATTTCTCAAATATGACTTGTGCCTTATTTATCCTCTACCATCTCTCCCTTTCCCTCCCTTCTTAAAGGCAACGGCTTTTAAAAATTTGGAGCACATCCTTCCAAAGCAATTTTCCTTCTTAATATATAAACGTCATCAACAAGCGAAATATTTGGGGTATTCTTTTAAAATTTACATAATTTTTGTTCACCGGTGTTCATTGCAGTATTATTCACAATAGCCAAAAGGTGGAAACTGATTTACACACCAGTAGGTGGGTATGGCACTTTCTATTTCCCAGTCCTTGCCAGCGCATCACATTATCATATGTGTATGTTTTTGTTAGTTTGGTAGACGAAAAAGGACGTTTTATGGGCTTAATTCAAATTCTCCGACTACTAGTGAGGATGAGTGTGTTTGCTTTGTCAATGGTCATTCAGAATTCCCTCTGTGAGTTGTCTGACCTCTACCCCATTTTTTCTTTTTTAGTTATTTGTCACTCCAAAAGAGAGCCACTACAAAACACCTATTCATACACTCAATTTGATATTAAATGAATCAGTTAGCTACTGCTGTGTAACAAAATACCCCCCAAATTCAGTAGCTTTGATCACTTAATGTTTATTAATTCTCATGAGTCTGGGAGTTGGCTGATCTAGTGGGCTCAGCTGGGGTTGGCTCTGCTCCCTGAGTCTCGCAGCCTCCTCTTAAGACCAGCAGGCCCGCTGTGGCATGTCCTCATGATGACAAACTAGGTACAAGAGAGCAAGAGAAAATACACATGGCTTCTCAAGGGTGAGGCTGAGACCTGGTATGCTGTCATTTCCACTTCATTCTATTGGCCAAAGCAAGTCACGTATCAGAATGTAGACTCAGTGGATGGGGAATTAGAATCCACTTTTTGATGAGAGGAGCTGCAAATTCTCAAAGCAAATAGTATGAAGGGCAGGACAAAGAATCAAGGCCATTATAATCATGGGTTGTCTTTTTTCTTATTGATTTGCAGCAACTCTTTATTTAAGACGCTCTTTGTTATTTTATATGCTGATATTCTGTGAGTTTTTTTTTTTTCCCCAAAATAAAGTTTTGGAATGCATGAATCCAGTTCAATTCCCTCATTGTAAAGCTGGGAAACTGAGGCCAGGGGTCAGAAGGGACCGACCAAGGGACACACTGAGTAACACCTCCTGACTCCTCCTGGCGATCAAGTTCTATGCTGGCTGCCACATCTAAGATAATGTGCATATATCAATTAACTGCCATGGCTAATTCTCAAGGAGCCAGTTTAGATCTGTAATTTCAGCATCAGATAAAGCAAGCAATCTCAGTTAAAGAGCGAGAAAAAAAGTAACACCCGAAACCATGGACTTGGAGATAGTCTATTACTTTGTTAAATTGTATATCATACATAATTAGCAAATAAAATTCTTTGGATGGTTTCATTAGCAGCTTCATCAGGTGACTGCTTTCATTTGGGGAGTATTTACAAAAAGGAAATAAAGGCAATTTATAAGGTCCCCGAAAATGGAATCCAAAAGACCCACCACTACCTCTCTGCTTTAGGTCAAAATGGCCCTAGGGTGGCAGTGGCTTCCTTGTTCTGGATGGAAAAGGGTGAGCCGAGATAGAGCCAGCAGTAGCCAGCGAGCCCGGTGGAAAGGGCCAGGAGCCAAGTAGAAATCCTGCCTCGCCACTTATCCGTCGGGTGCCTTTGGGCGTTTCGTCTCTCTGAGCCTCAGTTTCCCCATCTGCCAATTGGTAATTATAACACGACTTCTTTCATAGGTTTGCAACTGAGATTTAATGAGCTCCGGCGTGTGAAAAATCTCTAGCACAGTGGCGCGCAAACACCTGGCATTCAATAAATGTGAACTTCCTTTCCCCCTTGCCCTTGGTGGTCCAGAGCAGCCAGTCCCAGCCTTCTGGGTGCTGTGACACATGTTCTGTGGGAGTGATTTTGTAGCCATCCCCTCTACCACTTACTGGATGCACTGAAGCGAATCTAGAATCTAGTCCAGGGGTCAGAAACAAAAATGTGGACAAGCAGGGCCACGTAAGATGACATGCACAGGTTAGGAAGACGTGGGGTACAGACTGGTGACCTGGAAGGCATGGCCTCACCTACTTGGCTTCAGCTACTCAATTCTGCTGGTTCTCAAATGACTCCAAAAATCCAGCTTCCTTTGCCAAAACCTTCTATCTTATAAATAATGCCCCCCCCACACACAAATAATAACAATAATAAGTCCAAGTTAAAAAATATATATATATAAAACAACCTGTGTGGTCAAAGAAACCTGTTCTCAGGCTACAGGTTTACAATCTCTGGATTTCTAAATAAATGGTCAAAGTCCACGCGCCTGCATGACCCTGGCAGGCATTGTTGACTGCTTCCAGCATGCTTTCCCTCCAAAGTGGGAGTCTGCTTGTCTCGGTAGAGGAGAGGAGGTCCACTGTCACCCACTCTAAGCCCCTCCTTTTAGAGTTGGGAGGCCCTGGTACCTTACAGACTCACATCAGCTCACCCGTAAGCAAAGACGTGAGGGTATCAGCTTTTTTTCTAGCTACATGCTGGGTTGGACACAGAGAAAGAGAGAAGGGCGTGGCCCAAAAATGCTGTGCATATTAGAAATGCCTTTTTTCCTTTAAAATAATAGGTTTGGAGCTGAGCGTCTTCAAAATGGAGAAGGAATAGGAGAAGGAGCAGGGGATGCTTGTAGCATCAGCTAACTGCTCTTCCCCAGCCCTCACCCCCACTCCCGGGGTCCCAGAGGCAAAGGGCAAATGGGATTGTAGTGTGTGGGGACAATGTTGCAAAGTGTAAATACAATCATTTTGTTAAGCTTTTAGGAACTCATGAAGTGAAATTTCCTTTCAGTGAGGAGACGGAGGCTCATGGTCTAAATTATAGGAAAATGATCAAGGGCCGTTTCTCACCTACCTTGATTGGAGATTGAGATTCACATCTGCTGTCCTGTCCACAGTTTTGCCCCGAAGCCAGGAGCGTTGAGTTGCTGCTATCATCTCCCCAGGGATGTTGGTACCCCCGCTCATCAATGCCCTGCTTACCCATGAAGTTATCCTACGAACATTTATTAGCTCAAATTACTTGCCAGCAGCTTCCCAAGGGACTAGCTTGGCTGGGAGAAAACCAATGAATCAGACACGGCTTCTCTATGCAGAGGCAGTGAGGAGGACAGCTGAGGTCCAGAGGACCTTCTAGGAGGTGAAAGGTGCCAGAGCCTCGGAGAAAAGAGCCTGCCAGGAAGCTCCCAGGATTAGGTAAAGTCAGAACTGAGCCTTCAACAGTGGACACCTCAGCCAAGCAGCCAACTTTGGCCCCAGATGGGAAACTGCTAGCCCATCGTATTGAGCAGTAGTTGAGGGGATATGGGGACTGGGTTTGAATCCTCGCCCATTTGGAATTGATTATGACATATTGTGCTGGGTATAAAATCGTCCTGGGTCCCCATACTAGGGGAAGGCTGGAGGAACTGGTCTGGGGATGTTCCAGAAGACAACTCACTGCGTTAAAATCACAGGTTTGCTGACTTTGTAATATTTCCCATTAGGAAAACTTGGCTGGGTGGAAACGTTCTGAATTCAGGATAGCTGAAGAATAGAGATCAGCCAAATTGAGTCTTCTAAATGTGACTGGACTGATTCTTTTTTTTTACGTTTTTCACATTTTGAAATATGAAATGGGAAGGAAAAACCCACTCAATAAAATTTCACATAATTTCAAGGCTGAATGGGTTATTTTAATTTGATAACTGAGACGTATTTTATCAAATCATGTCATAAAATATTTATTCCAATTACAGTTGATCCTCACTGTATTTCATCTTATATAATGCTGAATATTTCCAATCTCTGATAAATACAGATATACTTTTAGATGTAGGGTGAAAAATTATAGATGTCAACTGAGAAAGGTTGTGGGGACATAGTACTGTCAAAATTCTTTTAGGGAGCAAACAACAAGTTTTCAGATCTCTTCTGTAGGCAATGGGGACCCATAGATGGTGTTTGAGCAGGTTCAGAGGTGGACAAGGAAGGTTATTCCTGAGGCAAATGTGTGTGAGTCGTGATAGAATCCCCTCGGTGGTAGCTGATAGGATGACTGGTTGTAGATGGTGGAGAGGACAGGCCTCTATTTGGGGAAAATGTGGGCCCTTGCCTCACCTCTGCACCTTTTTCCTGTAACCGGGTTTCCTCCCCACAAGCGAGAAAGGGCCAAGGGAACAGAGACCCTGGCTCTGCTCTAGTCCTGGTTGTCCCTCAAGTCCCTTCCCCTCTCCGGGCCTCAGTTTCCCCTCGGTTCTGATCAGGTGCTCCCAACTCCGATTTGCCGATCGTCCAAGAAGAAAGGCCCCAGATGCTACGCCGAAGCCCCCAGCCCGCCCACTGCAGCCGAGCCCTCAAAAGCAGAACTGCTGCCCGGGAATAGGCTGCTCTGGTCTTGGCAGGAGAGTGAGGTGGGCGGGGCCGGGTGGGACAGGCTGGCGGGCCCCTTCCCCACCCCCTACCCCCGCACCCGCGCCGGATTTAACCAGCAGCTCCCCCTGCTGAAGGGCGCAGTAAACGGCTCCTCTCTTTCCCCCCACCCTGTGGAGACACGTCTGTAGATAGACGAGAGCTTGGCCCCTGGAGAGCAAAACAGCTCCTTGCAGCCACTAAATGCTCAGTTGCAGGAGGGGCTCTGAATCCTGGACCCTCGACTTATAACTCCCCTCCCGCCATCCGCTCCTCTCCGTGGGAACCTGCCCCCACCTCTCTGCCGGTGTCCCGGGGATGCTGCTTTGTCAGCCCCTGGGCCTGTCTGTCCTTCTGTTTGGCTCTTTCCGCTCCGGATGGTCCCTCCAGCTGGGGAGGACACAAGCTGGGCAGAAGCCCGACCTCTTTTGAAATTTTCACTTCTTCTTTTTTTGAAACTTTTTTCTTTGCTTCTGCTCCTCACTACCCCCTCCTTTGGCCCTCCCCACCCCCCTTCTATTACCTCCCCCTGCTTCATGCAATACTCCCGAGCCTTGCCACTTCCACTGTGGTCCACGCAGCATCTGCTCCACCAGGGAGCTTGTTAGACATGTAGCATCTCTGGCCCCACCCCAGACCCGTCAGAGCAGCATCTGCATTGCCAGGAGCTCCCCCCACCACCACCAGGTGACTTGTATGCACTTTCTGAATTACAGCGCAATCTGGGTTAATTAAAGCAGAAAATATAGGTAATCAAGAAGTATGACCTGTAGACCCTCTGCCTCTAGCTAATCGGGTTTTCAACTTGTGGATCTTTCTCCCCGGTTTTTCCTGTGCATGTGTATCCACACACAGAAATATTTTTTATTGCAAAAATATCAGTGCGCAGTAGTGATTTTGTAAGCTAGGCTCTTCTTGCCTGTGACCATATCAAGGGCAGCTCATCATGTCAGTAAGTATGGCTTGTATTCATTCGTCATTCCTTAATTTGTTCATTTGTCCAACAAATATTGAGCCTGTATTGTGTGCTGGGCTTGGGTTTATGCTGGACCAATCCCTGCCCTCGGGGAGCTTATAGTGTCATTGGAGAGAAAGGTAAACCAAGACTCATGCTAATGCACAGATCACTACAATTTGATAAGCTCATAGCAAGCCCAAGCTTTGGGGGGTTTGACTTGGCAGGGAGGGCTCCCTGAGGCGGTGGCAACTGGGCTGGGATTTGAAGAGTGAGTGAGCGATGGTTAACCAAGTAAGGTGGGGAAGGAAGAGTCCAGGCAATGGGAAAAGCATGAGAAAAGGCTGGAGTTCTCTGCTGATGGGAAGGATGGTCCTTGCAATCTCATAATTTTCCTACCTTCTCCACCCTGCCTGAACTTAGTTAGCCCTGGTGGGGTGGGTGGGACTTGGGGGGGGGGTGTCTCCCATCCATTCCAACCCTCCTGAAACTCACACCCCACTTTGGAGACAGCCTAGATTCAGACCAGGGCCCGAGTGGGAGCATTCATGAGGAAGCTCAGAGGAGGCCCCAGCCCAATGTGGGGGCAGGGAACAGTCCCAGAGGGCTCCCTGGAAGAGGGGGCACTTACTCAGGCATCTTGAAGGAGAAGTGAAAGATCATCTAGTGGACAATGTACAGAGAGGACCGTTCCCAGAAGCCAGAGCATTATGTGTAAAGAAGGCCAGGGAGGGAGCCAGTAGTTGTGCATGTGTTGGGCAGTGGCAAAGACTGTGACTGAGGGTCAGGAGAACATGGATGCCATGTGGCTGAGGCAAGGCTTCTCTGGGTCTGTTGTAAGCATTAAAATGAGTAAAGTAGGGGCTGGACCAGACTGCTATTTTCTGGATTCTGTCTCTGGAGCCAGAAAACCAGCTTTCAAATTCTGACTCCCCTTCTCATGAGCTGTGTGACAGTGAGCAAGTTGCCTGACCTCTCTGTGCCTACTTCCTCATCTGGGAAATGGAGGCAATAATAGTGTCTCTGTCATTTGGGTTGATTTGGAGACTATGAGTTATCTAATTCATGGAGAATACTTGGAAGAGTGTCTGGCACGAGGTGAGCTGCTTTGAACGTGGCCTTGTCCTAAGCAACAGTATCTATATCACATGTTTTCTGACTTATTACATTTTTTTTTCTAAGGTACATTGGAAAAAAAAAGCCAAAGCCATCAAAATTACAAAAGCCATGCCCAGGGCGGTGTGACGGTGGCTCAGTGGCAGAATTCTTGCTTGCCATGCCAGAGACCTGGGTTCGATTCCCGGTGCCTGCCCATGGTGGGGTGGGGGTGGGGGAAAGTCCTGCCCACAGGCCTGGCAGTGACATAACCACGCAGTGGCACATGGACCATGCGTGGGAAACCCTGGTTCCTTCTAACCAGGTTTTATCTCAGCCTTGGCCCCTGTTTCCTTGGAAGGCCCCCTGCAGCCCAGCCCAAGCCTCAGTTCCACAAAACCTACCCTGGCCCCATGCGTGCTCTTCAAACCCCTGGCTAATTATCCTAACATATTTGTGCCTTCACTCTGCTATACGTCCTGCTGGTCACACATGACACAGGACGGTTTATAAAGGGCCTGCTGAGACTCCTTGATCACTTCTCTGAGCCCCAGTTTCCTCAGCTACACGGTAGGTGAAATAGAACTTCTTTTGCAGAGTGCTTGTGGATATTGAACAGCGCTCAGTGGACATGCACGCTAAGGAGCTCCTGGGTGCTGGGGCAGACTTGGCTTCCTTCAAGGGGCTGATATCCTAGGGTGGGAGACAACACAGATTAAGAGATGAGATTGTTTCTTAAGACGGCGATAAGTGCCATGAAAAAAGCAAAATAGGAGACTCGAAGGTGGGGATGATGGTGGTGGGGGATCACTGGTTTGGGGGTCAGGGAAAGGTTTTCTGCAGCAGTGATATTTGAGTTGCGGGCTCGGTGCCAAAGCCTCAGCAAGATGGTGGTGATGGGTTTGGGAAATGTTCCACGGCAGAAGGGACTGCATGTGCAAAGGCCCTGAAGCAGGAAGCTATTGGTGTCATTGTGGAACAGCAAGGCGGCTGCAGTGGCTGGAGGAGGCTTGCCAGATTTAGCACAGAAAAAAGGCAGGGTGCCCAGTTACGCTGGAATTTCAGCAAAACAGTGAATGATTTTTTTTTTTTTTTTTTTTTTAGTATAACTATGTCCCTTGCAATATTTGGCACATCCTTAGATTAAGAAATCATTCCTTGTTGATCTGAAATTCCAATGTAACTGGGCATGCTGTAGCTTATCTGGCAACCCTTAGGCTGGCGGGTAGAGAGGGAGGGTGAGAGTGGGGGAAGTGAGTTGGGAACGTGGTAAGGCCAGACCAGGCCTCGGCAGACCTGGGAGTGGGCTGGGTTTTTCTCCAAGGGTCAGGGCCCACATGCTCCTTGGCTGGGCGTACTTCACTGAACCGGGGAGGTGTTCGTCGGGGACCCCTCGGATGAGCGGTTCAAATCACCCACATTATGAAGAACCCTCCAAAATATGACTCATCCCAAGCAACAGGCAAGAAAGCTGGGCTGCATCATACTCTGAGGCGGTGAAAACATCCCTTATATAAATGAAGGTGGAGGGTGGGGGCCGAGGTACTACCGGAGTGAAGTTAAAATTAGAATAACCATGTTCTCTTAATGAGAAATGCAGTCGGTGCCACGAGAATCTGTAATGGGCTTCCTTGGAGCCTTCTGGAAAGGGACAGGCCAGGTCAGCCGTATGAATATTTATGAGGATGGGGAGGGGGTCCCTGGGGACGCTGGCCTGCCTGCTTCCAGGAGGGGACATGGGGCGGTCTGGATGCTTCTTCCTGCTATGCTACAAAGTGAAACCGTGACCTCATCCCTACAGGGCCTCAGTTTCCCCATGCGTACAAGGGGGCACCCTGCTCTGGGGCAGATGAACGGAGGAATCAAGGCATCGGGGTGCCAGGTCTGGAGGGAGGGGGCGAGTCCCTGGTCTGCACCTTTGCAGAATGAGGATCCCCTATCTAGACCCTGCTGGCTTCACACACTCATAGTGCTTGTGGAATGAATGAATGAGGCCTCTTTGTGTAGGCAGGGCTATTTTAAGACCTTTGCTAGGTCTTCTTTTAGCATTTCCACACCGCGTCACATCAAACATATTAAAAGGCACCCACATGCCTCATTAAATAGGATTTATATTTAACTGGATCAGAGTTGAGTTGAGATGCAATTGACTTGTTGACTAATGTTATGTTCTGCGGACATTTAATTAAACATTTATTCATTTTGACGTGGCATTCTTCTCCCTGCCCCACAGCTACCCCCATCTCATACATATTCATGGACCCTCCCACTCCCCCACCCAACAAGCTCCTGGTTACCAAGAGTCTGGTGGAGAAGGCCCTGCCTAGGGGCCTCAGGCTTCCAATCTGTGAAAGGGGAAGGTTGGGTGAAATGAACCCTCAGGGCTCTTGCAACCCTGACTTTGTCAATAGCACCTACCATGCATGTTGGGGACAGACTCCTGCTCAGGGTTGGGTAGGAGGCTGCCATGGACAAACCCAGGTGTCCTGCAGAGGAAGAGGTTCTAGACTGGGGACTAGAGAGAAGAAGGATGTGTGTCTCACCCAGGGAAGCCAATCTGCTCACCTTGCACCACCTAGCTGTGAGTGAGTCAATAGAGGAAACCATTCCAGAGCTCCCTCTCTATCTGGAGGTCTTATTTTGAAGTTGTGTCAGGGTTCTATATATATTCTAATACAAATCCTTTGCAAGATACACATTTTGCAAATATGTTCTCCTGGACTGTGGCTTGCCTCAGATGTTTTTTTATTGTGATGAAGTCCAATTTATTGACTTGTTTTTTTAGCATTCATGCTTTCGGTGTGTTTAAGAAATCTTTGCCAACCCAAGGCCATTAACTCTTTCTCCTGTTTTTTTTTTTTAATTTGCTCTTACATTTAGGTCTATGATCTATTTGCAAGTTCATTTTTATAGATGCTGTTAGGTAAGGGTAGAGGTACATTCTTTTCGCAGGTAGAACTCTGATCATTCCAGCACCATTTGTTGAAAGACTTCCCTTTCCCCATTGATTTACCTTGGCACTTTTATTGAAAATCACTTGACCTGATGTGAATGGGCCTATATCAGAAGTGTATTTTTGTCTGTTGATCTATGCATCTTATCTTTATGACTTGGCCACATTTTTTTTATTACTGTTGTTTTATAATAGGTCTTGAAATCAGGTGGTCTGGAAATCAGGTAGCACAAGTCTTCCAACTGTGTTCATATTTTGGCAATTCGAGTGGGACTCCTTTTATTGGATAAAGCTCCCCTGCATATGGAATCCCAGGCCCCTGCCCATTAACTGTCACTGCTGTTATAATGCCCCCAACTCAGCTCTGCCAGCTTTCCATATTTCCTGATGGGAGGCTAGACCAACCCCACTCACCCCAGCAAAGAACCGCTCCTTCAAAGGAACATGAGCCATACTTGTTCATCAGCAGCACTGAATGAGAGAGGAGACCGGAACAAGTCCTTCCAAGTTCCAAGGAAACGGATGTCAAACCTCAATTTCTATACCCAGCCAAACTGTCAATCAGGTATGAGTCAAGGACTCAAAAAGACCTTTCCCACAGGCTGTCTTGAGAGGTCCTGCTTGGTGTTGTACAGTGAAAATTTAAAAATGAATCCAAGAAAGAGAAGATACAGGATCCAAGAGACAGTGGACGCAATCCAGTCGTGTAATGCCAAGAAATCCCTGACAATAGCAAGCAACCGGCCCAAATTACGACAGTGAGACAGAGAGCACTGAGAGTAAGGTTTTTAAGGGGAAGAAAATGAACTTTCAACAACAAATGACAATATTAAAAAGATGGATGATCTGACTGGGATGCTGAATATATATAGTGATTGTAAAAATGAATAAAGGCTTATAACATGCTTCCCTCCCCCGTTTTAAGGATGTTATAAGCCATCCTATAAATTTGGGCTACCTTAATTCTTTTCTTGGCACATAGTTACATCTTTTTTTCTCTGTGGTTCAATTTAAACTACTTGGCTTTGTCTTGATGTAATTATAATATCAGAAATGGTGGTTATTGGTTTTTCAGATTTTAGAGTCTATCACTTGGCAAAGCAAGGAGAATTTAACTAGAGCTACAGAATAACATGTAAAGCCTATATATCATATCAAGGTAAAATCTGTGTATGAGGTGGAGTGGGGAGTGTATGTGTGTGTGTGTGGGGGCATCCTGAGTGACTTCCCAGGGAACCAGACTCTGAGCTGGAGGTCTGATGCAGGAAGGGCATTGGGGACCTCTCTTGGGACCAACCTCAGGAAGTGTGCAAAGAAGCAGGATTAGGCAAAAGGATTAGTTGGGCTGACAAAGGCCTTAGCTGGTCCCACTGGGAGCTCTGGAGCTGGAATGAAGCCGCAGAGTTGCCGGAATTGAGGTGATGGGGCTGGGCTTTTTGTACCCTGGCATAGCACAGTCACTAGATGCAGGCTGCCCCCAGGAAGGAAGGCCATCACCTTGGGCAAGCCTGAGTCAGTCAGCGGAGGGCAATTTCCCAAGAGGGACTGAGCTGTGAGCCAACAGCTGCTCCTGGCTGGTGGGGGATGAAGGCTTTGTCCCAAAGTGGGGGTCTGGGGGGCAGCCCTGCATCCACTACAAAGGACCTGGGGGACATAGAGATTCTAATCTTTCGTTGTCCATTGTGGGAATTTAGACAACACATGTTGCCTAACGATGGCCTGGGTTTGCTTTCCGTGCCTTGCTTCATCAACTGTGTTAAAGTTCTCTGGTTGGTCCCTACCTGTCTGGATCTTCCACTCTGCTCATTGGTGCTCCTGGGTCAAGGGTCTGCAATGAGGAGACTGTCTTACTTTGCCAGAGCTGCTATGAGAAATACCACACAGTGGGTTGAATTAAACATTGAGCATTTATTGCCTCACAGTTTTGGAGGCTGGAAATCCAAAATCAACATCTTGACAGGCCATGCTTTCTCCCCAAAGTCTGTAGCATTCTGGTGCTGGCTTGCTGCCATCCTTGGGGTTCCCTGACTTGCATCTCTGCATAAGTCACACGGTGATGTCCTCGGTCTCCTCCTGCGGCTTTCTCTGATTTCTGGCTTCTTCTGACTGAGCATATCTGACTTTCTTCTCCTTATAAGGCCACTAGTCATAAGGGTTAACTTGGCCATACCTTAACTAATAATAACATCTTTAGAAGGACCTAGTCACCAATGGTTCACACCCACAGGAATGTAGATTAAAATTTGAACATGTCTTCTTTGGGGGTACATGATTCAATCTCCAGCAGAGGACAAGAGATACCTGGGTGGCTAAGAGTCCAGAGTCTAGTCCCTTGTTCAGTGTGGAAGTCAAGTGGCTCCCCACATTTGGTTGGAGAGCAAAGCCAGGGCATCTTGGGAACAAGGGAACAGAGCCCATCAAAAGGAGCGGTGGGTGGGTCGCGCTGGATCGTCTGCCAAGGTTGGGCCTTCATGATGGAGAGGTGCAGGCATTGCAGCCCCTCCTGACTTAGAGGCAAGCTGAAGGGATGGGGTGGAGCTACCTAGCTTAGAGCAGGCTCGGGTGCAGGGGTATGAGTGCAGACTTTCATGGCGAGACTCTTTGTCTCCCAGCTCTCAAACTTCTTTGACCCAAAGGCGAAACTCTTCTTCTGCTGATGTGCTAGTATTATTATGAGGTTTTTATTGAATCTGAGATAGGCCCAGCCACTTGGCATATGGCACTGCCACACTCATCCCATGGCATGCTGAAGCTTCTACAGGCTTCCCTCCCAACACCGCATCCAGTGAGATTACTTTGGTAGTTTGAGATTGACCAAGTCTGGCTCACAGCTAATGCTTAAGAAAATTGCTAAATGAGTGGCTGGCTGATGTTCTCTGAGGAAGAAGCCTCTTTTTCTAGGGTGGGGGTGCAGATTTTGTTTTGGGTGGTGCATCTGTGTGTTAGTTTGGGAAAGATGTGGGCCTCCTTGCTGGGGGGCAGTTTCTGTCATCACCTCCAGCTCTGGGGACAGGACTTAGCTGTAATTGGAACATCCCAGCATGCCAAAAATGGAGGTCAAGGGAAAGGAATAAGGTCGGAGGCAGATGGCCAGCCTGCGGTCACTCATCCCTTCACCTTTCCCATTGCCAAAGGTGGAGGAACCCAGGGATTGGAGCCAGAAGGAGCAAAGAAATGGATCATAAAACCCGCCATAGTTAAAGGCATTGATGTTCTCCAATTATGTCCTGCGGACTTCTCTGCTTGGCTCAGAGAGTCGGGGATGGACAGGTCCACAAGGACAGGGACCTACCCTGTGTCAGGGTGCAGTTGCACCCCCACCTTGTTCAGCCTGTCCAGTCTTCCTGTTGCCATCTTCTGCTCTGGTCTGGATGCCCCGGGGAGGCAGAAAGGGGGACTCCTGCACCAAAAGGCACCCCGCCCGGGCTTTTTCTGCCAAGTGGAGAGGTGGCATGGCTCAGAGAGCAAGGAGGCGGGGTGGAGGTAGAAAATTGGGGTCATGGAGGGGAGGCCTTGGCTGCTCCTTATCCCCATCCATCAGTCCTCTCCGCGATGCCCCCTGACATGCAGCAGGATTTAGAGTTGTTTTTAGCCTTTGCTCCCAAACACGGCCAAGGTCGTGACCCAGGGTCAGTTCTCCCAACAGGTTGAGAGAAGCCCAAGACACATCACCTTTTGGGGTGGTTCCTGGCAGATTTATAAAATGAAAAAAATCTTTGAATAGGATTGTAAAGATAATGATGTATTTTAAATGTATACAGTGAAGTGGTAAGCACCTTTACCCATACTCCCTCCCACCCCGTCACATATAGGATGCAATGGAATTGTGCTTTGCATAAGATGAGAGGTTTTATAAAAAGAATATGAATTTATAAAAAGAATATGAATATTTGAAAAAGGACATGAATTTCTAGAGCACTGCACGTAGCCAAGTGATGGGATAGGAATTTTCATTTAGTGCGGTGAATGAAACTTCATCCTGAACTGGAATTTGAGGGTGATCCTAAATGGCCACACAGCTGTTCTCTCCCTCCCCATAGGCCCCGCCCAGGCCACACCTGAGGGAGAGCGTAGAGCCCAGCCGAGGTTGGGGGTCTCTCCATGCCGAGCGCAGCCTCTCCTGGAGATGGAGGGATATGGGCAAATACAGACACGGGATCCAAGAATCAGCAATGAGCTGGCAACGCAATGCCTGCACAAAGAACATACCATCCCAAAGGGAATGGCAACGTTTTAGAAACTTATGAGATGTAGCTAAAGCTTTACTCAGAGGTAAATTTATAGACTTAAGTGGCTTTGGACGACAAGAGACCAGGGTGGTAACCTAACCTTTTCAACCAAGAAGACAGAAAACTAACAATTTAATCCCAAAGAGTATTGGACTATGAATATTATAAATTTCTTTTTTTTTTGAGTCCAAAGTCAGTGAAATAGAAAACAAAATCGCTAATCCTGATGATGAGTGTATCTTACAGAGGAGGAATGTGTTTGTCTCAGAAGAAACTGGCTGAGGTCCCAGCGCCAGAGCCAAGGTCGCGGTTGTTGGGGCGACCCAGGGCCCAGTCTGCGGGCAGGTCAGCTCTGGGAACCCCGGGATGTGAGTGTAGCGGCTCCACCGCAGAGGCACCCCGAAGCCTTGCGGGTCCGGATGGTGGAAAAGATAGTCTCGGAAACATGTCTTGCACTCGCAACTGCAAAACAAACCCTGTTTTGCAGTAGATTGAATTAGGTTTAGGAAAAAAAAGTCAAAGTTCTCGTGAGTTTATTATTTATTTTCCTAATGAGCGCTTTCCCGCAAATCGTCAGCTGGGGGGACGCAGATAGATTTTGTGGAATTTCTTCCGATTACCCTTATACATCCGAGGCGCTGCAGGGCGGAGGGCGCGGGAGTCGCGCGCGGGGCGAAGCAGGGCTGCGGGGCGTGGCGGGCGCGGGCGGCCGGGGCGCGAGCCCGAGGGGCGGTTCGGTGGGTGGGCGGCCGCGAAGCGGCGGCGGCGCGGGGCGGGCGCGGGGCCGGCGGCGCCCGCCCTCGCTCTTTCCCTCCCTCCCGCCGCCTCCTCCCGCGCCGGCCGCTCGGGCTCCCGCTCCCCCTCGCGTCGCCGCCGGCACTTTGCAAAACTCCTCGGCCGCCCGTGGCGGCCGCAGCTCCGCGCCCGGCTCGGGTGGGCGCGTCTGTGGGGGGCAGCCGGCGGCCGAGTCCGGCGCGGCCGCGGCGCGGGGAGCAGGAAGGAGGAGGCGCCGGGGGCGGGCGCAGGCGGAGGCGGGAGCCGCGAGCCGGGAGCCGGGAGCCGGGAGCCGCGAGCCGGGAGCCGGGAGCCGGGAGCCGAGGCGGGGCCCGCGGCAGCCCCGCGCCGCCGCGCCCCCCCCACCCCCCACCCCGGGCCGAGCCCCCCGCGCTGCCGTCCCCGCCGCGCAGCCATGGCGGCCCCGCCGCCGCCCCGCCGCCCGCTCGCCTGAGGCGCGGCCCGGCCGCCGGGCGGGGACCATGGCCAGCGCCGCCGAGCCCCCCAGCAAGGCGGCCGAGTACCTGCAGGAGCTGACCCGGATCGTCGCGGCACAGCAGGAGCTGTTGGCGCGCCGGCGGCGGCGCATCGAGGAGCTGGAGCGCCAAGTGGCGCGGCTGAGCCGCGAGAACGCCGGCCTGCTGGAGCGGCACCGGCGACACCTGGCCGCGTGCGCCCGCCGCCCCGACCCTCGCTCCGGCCCGGCCCCGGGGCCCTGCCCCGGCTCGCAGCCCCTCGGCGCCATCCCGGAGCTCGGCAGTCGCCGGGACAAGTAAGCGTGGGCCGGGGACGGTGGGCGGGTAGGGGACGCGTGAACTTCTCCGAGGGCCCCGCGCTCCCCTCGGGGCTCGGCGGGGAGGCGGGCGGCAAGCGGGGAGGGCGCCTGGCCGGGGGCGCTCCCGGAGACACCACTCGTCCCTCGGCGGGGTCGCTGCCTGGAGCTGAGACCCGACCTCGGGCGAGGACTGGGCTGCCTGGGAGAAGAGCTCCAAAGCTCGCTGCCCGGCGCTCCCACCGGCCCGGCTCCCCGCCGACCGAGAAGCTCCGATGCGGGATCCAGTGTCGCCGCGCGGGGCGGGCCAGGGCGCGGACCTGGTGGCTCTGGGCAGACGGGGCAGACCTCCGGACCCCGAGACCCCGGAGAGGAAGGAGCGCGGCCAGGAGCAGATCCCGCCTTCGAGCGGGCCTGGGGCACCTGCCGGTCGGGATCCCTCTGGCGTGGACCCTGCGCTGCGCCCAGCCCGGGAGCGCGCCGCGCCCTTTTCCCCGGACGCCTCGGGCTTTTCCTTCGTGGGCTCGGAACTGATAGCCCGCCCGCCTCGCCGGGAGATTACCGGGGCTATTTCGGACCGAGGATTAAGCCGGGGACAGGGGTGGGAGAGCAACTGCCCAGCCGCTGCTCTGGGTCCCGGCGACCCGGCGGAGCTGCCCGTTCGCCTTCGTTGGGTGCCCAAGCCGGGCGTCGCTGAAGTCCCGGTCCCCATCTGGGGTGAGGCGAGGGGACGCGGGGTTCAGGGGTGACACTTGGCTAAGGTTCCTGTGTGTGTTCTGTCCTCCCGCCTACCGCTGTCTTCAGGAGCGCCTTGCCCTCATTCCGTGGTTTGGGCTGGGACAGACGGAGAAAAACAGTGTGTACCCTGGGGGGGTAGGGGGGAGTGGTGGGTGCAGCAAGCTTCAGGACAAGCTTGCTGGGAGGCTCCAGGGCAGAGATGATTGGAAGGGGGAGAGGGGTTAGCCCTGATGCTCAAATCCCTGGGTAGGGGGCTTTCCAGGTGGGGCTGTGTGCAGGCTGTGGCCCTCCCCCCTGCCACGCTGCTGCATGCTCCCCCACCTCTAGCAGCCACTTCTGGGCTGCTGGGTGAGGTCTTTGAAGGAGGAGAGCTGTGAAGAGGGGCTGAGATGTGGGTGAACTTGGTGGCTTTCTGCCAGGCAGGCCCAGGTGGCCGACTGCCTCTTTCTGTAAAACTGGGGAGGCAGTGATGAGCTGTGGGGATAGCTGGCCACGGGTGCCACTGGGAGAAAGCCAAGATTCCACTGATGGGCAATCTCTGCTTCCCTGCGCCCTGCCTCTGGCTTGCTGCCATCTCTGATACCCCCTTCGACACTCGATCCCTTCCACGGGAGTTGTGTGTCACCTCTGTGCTGGTCCCAGGGGTCCTCCCCATTGCAGGGACCTGAAAGAAAAGTGAAGGGCTGCCCAGTTAAAGTACTCAGCAGCTTTGGGAGGTGACACCATGGCAGGGAGGCTTTTTGTAGGAAACAGTGACACACGTTGGTTGGCAGGCACCTCACAACACCTTCCCCAGGGGATGGAGTCTTTTGGTTTTTTTTTTCCTTCCCTTCAAAGTCACCCCTGGTGACCAAGTGGCAAACTTGGTCGCATGCATGCAAAGGTGGCCTTTAGGGATGGGGCTGGCTGGAGATGAGGCTCCTGGGACTTGGTTACAGAAGCCGGTGGCTCTTTGTCTATCTGGATACGGCCAAAGCCTGCTATCAAATCTTTTTTTTCCGTGTGGGCAGGCTCCGGGAATCGAAGCTGGGTCTCTGGCATCGCAGGCGAGAACTCTGCCACTGAGCCACGGTTGCTGGCCTGATCAAATGCTCTTTTAAGAAAAGCAGGGTAGCAACAAGTCCTCAGGCCAGGTTCTAGGTGGAAGGGAGCGTCTTCATCCTGCACACCAAGCACCTGGGGTTCTTTCTAAGACGCAGATTCCCTTCTGCTCTGGGATGGGGATTGGGGAGCCTGCATTTCCAGCCAGCTTCCAGGACATGCCGATGCTGCTGGGTCTTGGGCGAGGAACCAGCACATTAGCAGGAACTGGGGGTGCCCTTCAAGATGGAGAGTGCCAGCCCCATTTTCCAGCATCCACTTATTCCCCAGCTTTTGGGGGGTGGGGGGAGAATGCTGGAGCTGCCTTGGGTTTGGGGGCAGCATGCTCCCCTCATATACTTGGGGCTCTGGGTCCCTGGATGCTGTGGGGGGAATGAAGTGGGCGGCCAGTCGGTAGACTGCAGATGACCCACCCCATGAGATCAGCCAACTTTTACTAAGCGCCTACTGTTTGCAGAGCCATCAGTGATATGCTTGGAGACACAAAGGGAAGAGAGAAGAAAGGCAGAGTACAGATGCTGCGTAGAGAACGGACATATTGGGTGCATGTGCCAGCTCGGCACTTTCCTATTGGACCACTGGGGCAAATCCCACCACCCACCTCCCTTACCCTCACTTGTTTGGCTGCCCATGATGGAGGCAGGGTCTGAATGTGTGAGCTTCTTGAGGCTGGCGGGGCAGTGCAAGGTCATCGCATCCGTATTTACTGGTTTCTGGGTGACTAGGCTCAGTTTCCCCTCCTGTTGATGTGCCCACCCCTGGGTGCCTTTTCCTGGGCCCCCTTGGCTGCAGAGAGTGCCCGTTTCGAGGAGAGTCTGGGGAGTGTGACGGGCCTTCCAGCTGCTCCAGCCCAAGTTGGGAAGCCCCCTGCCTCTGCCGACATGTGGGCAGGACATCCCCACATGTCCGGAAGGTACAGTGGCTCTTTAGGTTGCATCCAGTTAGACGCACTTGGGAGGTCATTGAACAGGCTCGCCCTGGACCTAGCCCGAGCCGCCCTAGGAACCCAGAACTTTCCCCAAAAGAGCAGCCCTTGGAAGGAGGGGTGAGCACCTTGGAAACTTGTCAGGACAGAACCCTTTCAAACCTTTCTCAGAAAGTCATCTTTCATGCCTCAGCCGTCATCCAGAATTCTTTCTCAGCTTTGGGAAAAACAGGAAAGAAATAGGGCCTTGGAGTACTGTGTTTTCCTTTAGAAAAGAAGCTTGAACTTCTAGCAGGTGCAGCTGATGATGAACATACGTCATCAATTCTGGGGGAACGAACGAGGGGTGGGCACCCTGCTCCGAAGGCTTTGCATTGACCAGCTCATTTAGCTGTCGTGCCACCCCCTGTGGGGCACGTACAGATGCTCCTGTTTTATGGATGTGGAAACTGAGGCTCAGAGAGACCCCATGACTTGCCCAAGCTGCCCCTCCTGGTGCCTGGTGGTGCCAGGGCTCAGGACCCTGCTCTTCTCCACTCCGCCCCGGGCCCTTCTTGCTGTCAGATCATCAGCCAACCATCAGCCCATCTTGCGGGATCCTGTGGGATTCCCGACCAGTAATACTGGAGAAGGCCCAGCCCGGGTGGTTTCTGTCCTGCCATGTGGGACCTTGTCACTGACCAGGGCTCTCGGTATCATGTGATGTGGCAGCAGGGAGGGGGCAAAGGTTGAACCCCTTCCTGACTTTGATCCTCCAGGGTTCCCCGGGCAGTAGTGGACATTTGTCTAAAGAAGCCGGGAGGGAGCCCCGAGGAGCGGCCTCCCTTGCATTCCGGGCCCCTCCAGCCCTCCAGTTGTGTCACATCACTCAGAAGAGGACGTTGTTCTGAAGCTCTGGGTCGGTGACTCACTCTGGGGGAGGTTTCCAGTGGCATTTGGTCTCTGTTGACTTACCAAACAGGCACTCTTCCCGGGCTGGTGGTGACATTAGCTGTGACGGTGGTGCATCTATTTGGAAAGAAGCTGAATAGACGGCCGGGAAAGGGGGTGACAAGAGGAGATGGGATTGTCTTAATTGGCAGCAGGCTGATGACGCAGGAAGCTGTATTTGTGAGGGTCCTAGCCGGGAGTCTCCAATAAGTGACTTATTCTTCATAGCGGGTGGGGAGTACCAAAGGCATGGTTTAGTGGCTGACGATTTGGAGGTGCTTAAATCCCACCTCTCCTTTCCCTGCTCTTAGTAAACAGTTGGGAACTGTCTGTGAGCTGAGAGAGGCCAGCGGGGCTTTTCTCTGGTCTTGTGAGCATGGTGGAGAGGGCCCCCCCCCCCAAGGAGAGAGATAACATGTTCAGGCTGTAATTAAAGAATGTTCTTGTTCTCCCAGTTAAGATAAAGACTTGTATCCATTGCTGGGGAGGATGTCCCCAAGTCAGGGATGAGCTGCAGCCGTGCTTATGGAAACTTGTCTTGGTTGGACAAAATGTATTTAACTCCAAGGAAGCGAGGCAAGCAATTATTTTTCCAGCAGATGGTGAAGTCCACAGAAAGACGAAGGGGATGTTTCTCTGAAACTAAGCAAGTTGTGGTTTTACAGCCTGGAAGATAAATCACGCGATGCTTCTTTATCTAGCCCAGGTGGAGAGAAGCCGTGAGCTGTGCTGTTTGTGTGAAATGAAGTTGCGACCTGTTCTTGTCGCTGCATGAATTTGCACGTCCTCTTTCAAGGTTTGGGCCTTCCACGAACCTGCAGAGATCCTGGGATAGTGACAGGACGAAGGGGAGGTGTGAGCCTTTGGACGCACTGAGAAGTTGTGGAAGCATGCATTTAGCTGTTTGGGGACGTGAGCGTTTTTGCCAGCTGGGTGGCGGGTTTTTGTCTGTGACATTGTTTTGCCTGCCGATTAGGTTTTTCGGTGTCCTGTTTTTTATTTGTAAGAAGGAGCCACACTCTGTGTTCCTTCTTAAATCTGCTTCCTAGCTCCTCGGGATAAGAAGCACCCACGTAATTGCCACCAAACAGCAGAAGAAACAAACAACAGGGACTCCACGAGACCTGGACTCTGTGAAAGTGGCTTGACCTCAGTGAAGTAGGACAGAAGCTAGAGAGGAGGCTGGAAGGCCATCTGGGGCCACATTTGGGCTCTGGAAACTCCGAGGGCCTCAGATCTGCCATTCCCACCCCCCACTAGTGTTAACCTGCAGCTGGAATTTCCCCAACTGTAAATTAGGCTTAACCCATAAGCATCAGTTGGAATTTAGAGGCAGCCGGACCTTTGGAGTATGAATCCTTCCTCTGCGTGGGGCTCTTATTTCAGTAGGATGTGCCACTTTGATTATTTAAACTAAAAAAAAAAAACTCAACTTTTGATTTTTAAATATTTTCCTTTTTAAAAATTAATATATATGTATTTATTATATATATTAATTTGTCCCAGGAACCAGGCCCAGCACTTCAAACACATTATCGCCCCCTTTATTTATTAACAGTCCCTGGCTGCTATTCACATGTGATTCCACTCCCAAGCTCCCTCTACTTGGAAACATGTCCACGTGGGGTACCTAGATTCCTAAGCCCAAGATGATAGGGTTGTGGGATTGGACCAGGATAGGACATTTTTAGGTGCTGTTCCCGGTGGAGGAAGCAGACTTCCCTGGGGCATCCATAAAGGCTTCCTGGAGGAGGTGACATTGGAACCGTGGCTGGACAAGCAAGAGAAAGCAGGAGGATGACATCAAGGCAGGTGAAACATATGTGGAAGTTCAGCAGTGAGAAGGAGCGTGATGTGTCTGGGGTATGGGGGTGCTGGTGGGCCATCATCCAGTGCTGTCCAGGGGAAACCTGGACAAGGTGAAGTTCACACAGGCCAGCCCAAGGCACTTGCTTAGAACCCACATTTCATGCTTTGGGGATTATGAACAAGTTTGGGTCCTCTGTTCCCAAGCTGTCCGAGCCCTGTTGCAATGCTTGGCTTTTCCTCCTGGAGGAGGCAAGATTCACAAAAAGTAGGGCAGACAGACATGCCTGCTGTTTTGCACCTAAATGTGGAATGCTTTGATTATAATCAGATTAATGGTAATGATAGAGCCTGTTCCAGGTGCTGTGTGTTGACCAACCCCACTCTGTATCCCAGGTTAAAGCTCTAGGCCCATGACAGGTATGAGCTGTGATCATCCCACTTTGCAGATGTGAAAACTGAGGCTGAGAGAGAGTTAGTGATTTGCTCAGCGTCATCCAGTGGCAGGGGCAGGGTTTGCACACAGGTCTGTCTCCAGAGCCTGTGCAGTACATTCCCACAGTGGACTGCTTAAAAGCTATTGGTTGTGCTTTGAGAAACATTTGGAGCCATTTCTTACTGTGGTATGGTCCACTCACCCAGATGCCTGGTTTCAGGAAACCAGAATTAGCTCCATCTTCATCATCCTGGAATCAGCAGCTTTTCCTTTAGAGCCTTCAAATTTGACCTCTCATTTGCTACCTGGGCTGCCTTGAAGGATTCATTTTACCTCCTGGAGCCCAAGTCTCTTTCCATCAAACGGCAGTAATGGCACCACCTCATGGGGAGACTGCCAGCATTAGATGTGGGGCAGGTGTGGGGAGGGGCTTTTTGAATGAATTGGTCTGTCTTCCCCCTCCTGGAAAGCCAACCCGGGCATTTTCATATGTATTCATTCATTCAAGACCCACTTGGAGGGTGGGCCACGGTGGCTCTGAAGGCAAAGTTCTCGCCTGCCATGCCTGAGGCCTGGGTTCAATTCCTGGTGCCTGCCCATGAAAAGAAAAAAAAAGGAAAAAAACCCGCTTGGGAACAGGGTCATATTGAGTGATTGGGATCTGTGCCCAATCTTCTCAGGGTCATATTGAGCAATTGGGATTTGTGCCCAGTCTTCTGGCTCTGTCCCCTGATTCCTTGTTGAAGCACCACCAGGGACCTTAATATCCCATTTGCTCTGTGTACATCCTTGCATAAAGAGTTTCAAGCCTTGCAAAGAATCAAGGGAGCTGGACCAAGCTTTGTTTATTTGAACTCCAAGGAACAGAGTTTATACCCAGGGGCCGAAGACAGGGGCTTCTGAGGAGCATATCATTGAATTGGGCAGGTCTGGGGGACCCTCTTATGGCAAGTTATTTGCAACTTGCCTGTGAAATGTTTGGCATGCCTGGTGTTTGGTAAAATCCCAGTGTTTTCCTGAATGGCCTCCGTGTTGCGAGGAAAAAATACTCAGCACATGTGCCGTGGTAGCGGCTGGCAGCCTCTAGGATCTCCTTATGGGGCATGAATGAGATTCATGGATGGTCTGCAGGGGGTCTGGGAATATCCTGGATTTGAACGTGAATGCATGGAGTTACCCATGTGGGAAGACCAGTGATCGAACCTCCAGGGGGGGTTCCTGGCCTTGAGACCTGGTTCTTCTACTTCGTCCTCGTTGGCATGTTAAATGAACCTCTCTGGGTCTCAGTTCCCTCATCTCTCATAGGGGGACAATGACAGATGGGCAGAGGGAGCAGGGCTGTGTAGTTCCAGAGGGATTTCGTTTCAGTTGAAGGTGATGAGAAGTCCCTGGAGGGACGTGATTCAGTGTAGGTATGGACAGACCTCTGGCCTCTGGGGGTGGCAGGGACGCTAGTGGGTAGGAGGCCCCTGCAGTGCTGCATGGGGTAGATGCTGGGAGCTTGGCCTGGGGGGAGCTGGTGGAAGTGGGGAGACGCACTTGGGTTTTGGATAAAATGAACTGTAGTCCCAGTCCTGTCCTTTCTCCTCAATAATCACTCGTCCAGATGGGAAGGAGAGATAATTGCTTCACCAGAAGGGAAAGGCTCCAGATGGGAGAATGCCATGTCAGTCTTTGTGCCTGGAGTGATTCTTGGAACTGTGAGTGAGTGGAGCCGGCTGGCGTCACTGGACCCTGCCTCCATCCCCCCCGACCCAGGCTAGCCTTGCGTCGTCACACTTATCCTTCTGCAAGAGCAGCCCCAGCAGGGACCCTCCCCTCACAGCTGGGGCCTCTCCTTGACTCCTGGTCAGTAACGTGTGTCTTACATGGGCAGTGGTCAGAACGCGGACCCTGGAGCCCGGACACCAGCTTTGGGTCCTAGCCCAGATCTTCTTTGGCCAGTTGCTTAGCCTCTCCAGGTCTCAGTTTCCTCACTTATAAGAAGGAGATATAAAGCATCAGCTGCCTTATAGAGAAATCGTGAAGATTAAATCCCTAGTTATGTAAATGCCCCAGTACCCCCTTACATGTCGTAGCTTGTATCATTGTGGTTCCCTCATTCTAAGTCAAGAAGAAATGTGATGTTTTAGAAAGGTCATGGATTTTGAGTCAAAAGACCTTTGATATTTTATTTATCTAGTATCTCTCTATCCATGCATCTTTTTGCACATTTAACTTAGCTGATTTGGAGTCTTAACCCCTTTGTAAGTTGTGCGATCCCAATCCCTTTTAACCCTCCCGGTTACAATCCTCTTTGCTCATAGTAAAGTTGTGGACACTTAATAGTATTAAAACCAAATGGAAGCATGACCCCAAAAAGCAGGACCTCTGCAAAGTTCCACCCTCTCTGCACATGTTCTCACCTCCGTCTGGCCTTCTTTCATCCAGCTCAGTGGTTCTCAGACTTCAGGGTATGTAAAATTAATGTGTCTAAAAGGGATGTCCAAGGTAACCCACCCAGTTTTTACCCCATAGGCTCATCTGCTTGTCCTGCCTGGTCTAAGGACTCCCCAGGCGCCAGTGTGTTGGGGCTTCACCGCCACCAAGCTATTCCCATTTAACAGAAGAGCCTGAAGGGCTGCTGCGATATCCAGGTTAACTATGGGAGCAAAAGTATTTTGAAAGTCTAAATCATTGTACAAAGGAATGTCTCCTCATCTAGAAACAACATGTAAAAGATTATTACCATCCCTGGTCAATAACCAGTCATAATAACCGTGATGACTCATTCATTTGCCACTCTGTTTGATAGCTACCATTGTTATCTTCTTTGGACTGAAGGAAACTGAGGCACACAAGTCACACAGCTTAGGAAGCAAACATTGTGGGCTTTTGCCAAGCAGAGGCTGGGGTCCAAGGAATAAATCTGGGTCCCATGGTTAGATAGGACTTCGAAGTGGGGAACAAAATTGCCACGTGCTGTCGGGCAGGTTTTGTCCTGCACAGGGGCATTCAGCTGAGGGGATGAGTGGGAGAGGGGTGGGGTGGGGGGTGCTAAATCCAG